>JBAMJV010005505.1:0-80772 GCA_037951105.1 Echinarachnius parma
TAAATCAAAAGTCGCATGCGACCCAGAATTCCAGCGGTGGTGGGTAATCATTGGCGTAGCTACGGGGTATGGGGTCGCGCCCCAATACATAGCCCTTGTCATAATGGAACCATGACAGGTTCACGACGAAAACTTTGGGATTTCGTGGCTTGTTTTGCGATGTTGTACGATAGTCGCACGACAGTCGTACACATAATTTAAAAGGGTGTAGTACGACGAAAAATGTGTTGTGGATTGACATTCGGACTAACGTTTTTTCATGGCAAGACAGGTACACGAAATGTTTGTCTTACTGTGCTGTGATAACATTGTACGACAATCGTACGACATTCGTACGAAAAAATTACATGTTGTCGATGCCAACAGTTTGGTGTTGTACGATAGACCTGCGACATAACCACGAAATTGTCTGACTTTTCTGTCTGTTCCTGTCGTGAAAGCTAAATTTCATTGTGACCACTTCCACGACAGACGTACGAAATTTAACCACGACAGAAAACTGTACATTTCGTACGACAGAATCATCATGGGTTTCATTGTGACCAGGGCTAAACATTTTAAAACAAAGGGTTTAAATTCGTGATTGTGCCCCAAATAACTGTATACGTACCCCCACATTCAGTGAGTCCGACCACGTTACGCCACTGTAGGTAATTAATCAATATGAAGAGCTTTCTTCCAAAAGGCGCTATATCCACTTTTTCAACTTTCTAGGAAAACAGGTTTCTTTGCCCAACTTTATACACGTGCCTATATGGCAATACATTAATTATGAAAATTGAACTTTCTACATTTTGATTTTGAGTGAGTAATTTGTCGTAAAATGGGGATTCCTAGATAGCTACGTAGCTTATAAATGTAGATACATGTATATCGTTAACTCAATTATTATGGAAAGTGCACTCTAAAAACACCCGGGTCAGACTGACCCGGAAAAGAGTCCGTTTTGGCCACACTCCATTCCGGGTCAAAAAATGACTCGGAATGGGGTCAAATGTGACCCCATTCCAGGTCTTCATGACCCTATTACGGGTCATGTTTTGACCCTGAACGGAGTCTGGCTCCAACGAACTCTTTTCCGGGTCAATTCTGACCCGGGTGTTTTTAGAGTGTGGATTTAGCGCTTTTTGGAACTCAGCTCTTCAGATTGTCTGAAGTCCTGTTTACCTCTGGGCAATTCCACGGTAACGGAAGGACATTCAGACACAATTTTGGAACTTCAATCAAATAATTCCAGGATCCTGCTGTTGATTTTTTATTCTAAATGGCATGTCTTTGATCCTTGTTGGGACACCTTTGATTTCCACTATTTCTAAAATTTTGACCGCATTATGTAAATTAGATATGGACACTAATGAGGCCGGTAACGGAAGGACGCCAAAATGGACATGGATTTTCAAGTTTTTTAGTTATGACCCAATCTCCGTGAAGTTACGAGGTTTATCATGTTAAGTTGGCTACTAGTCAATTTCCTTATGTTCACAGAGTATAACACCACCTTTTAAGAAAAATATCTAGATTGGTATATTAATTATGAGAAATTAATTACTCCAGTGTTCGGTAACGGAAGGACGGTAACGGAAGGACCTCTGAAAAGTCTATTGGAATTGTACAATAAAATTAATTTTGAAATTTAAAGACCATTTATGAGAAGGAAACATCTCTTTTGTGGTCTAAAATGAGTTTGTATCATAGATAGCATATGGACATCACAAGCATTTACATTTCTATTTTTTTCTTACTATATTTCATGCTCCAATGGCTCTCATTCATGGTCAATCCATGGTAACGGAAGGACACTCAGACACAAATTGTCAACTTTAAGAAAGACATTTTTAAATATTTGTGTTGTTAGAACAGTCTATTTTGATAACAATACTTCCAAAACATTATTTTTTTATTTTTTTTATCTCGGCACAAATGAGGTCGGTAACGGAAGGACACTAAAATGGACAAGGTTTTGTTATCAAATCAGTTTTAACTAAAACTCTGTGATATTAAATAATATATTTACAAAATATTTTAAGGGTACACATTTCATTCTCTGAAGGGTTAAGAAGAATTTACTTGTTCTTTGATTAAAATTTGTCCGCAGATATTTGAGTTATTTCACACAAAGCGGACCAATGTTCGGTAACGGAAGGACATAATGGACTATAATGTATGATATGACACAGTAGGGTCATTCCATGTCAAATCACCTTTAACAAAATTGAAAATTTTCATCGCAGCCCCCTTCAAATTTGCTAATATTTGGTATGTATGATATTTCAACCTTTAAAAGCGTAAATATTTAAGTTTTAGCCCAATCCGCCCAATGGTTTTGGCGCTATGGTCGATTCTTATGGGGGAGTTTTGTAAGAAATGGGCGTGGGCACCATTTTTAAAATGGCCATTGTCCATTAACCGTTGGGTCAATTTATTTTGTAAAGGTGTCATTGGACTGGGGATGTTATGTGCAATCCATTTATGCCATTTGTGTTCATGCATGAGCGAGTTCGGATACGATAACCTTTGACCTTAGATTTTGACCTTCTGTTTTACCTCGTGGATCAAATAATTTTGAGAATTTGTTTTGCTTAAATCTTGGCTTGATATAATTTCTACAACATATGAAAGAATTGGAGATATGTTATTTCTTGCTTTTTTCTACAGCCTTGTTTTTAGTTTGCAAATTTCATGTAAAATTTAATTATTTTAGACCTACACCCATGTCCAAGAATTCTATAGGGGTGTATTGTATTAAAAAAAAAGACCTATTCAAAGTCATGATCAGAGCCTATTCACACCCTGGCTCACCACAGTTAAATAGACCTACTAATCCCCATACAATAGAAATCCAGACAAATGGCATCATGGTACAAGGGCCCTGTTGCAGAAAGAGATAAAATCAATTGTGAGCCAGATCAAATGTTCTAAATGCACAAATCTGATTGGTTGAAACACAGAAAATTACTAGTCTGACCACGCTACGCCACTGATAGCTGGCCATTGCAGGTATTGTCTCATTATTTTGGGTTTTCATATATGAGAGACAAATTTTTGAACATAAATTTTGTCATAATATGTAATATGAGGTACCTTGTCCATCTGTTACCATGTGTATGGTAACGGAAGGACATTTTCTTTTGTTATTTATTAATTAACGAAGAAACAATGAGCAATACAATTGTTAGCAATGGGAAGGCCTACTTGAACTTGCTTTGCACTGAAGATTGGTCTGCTCTCTAACAATTGTGTGAGCCACAAAATTAAAAATATTGATTTTTCGGTAACGGAAGGACATTTCCATAGGCTGAAAATAAGAAGTCATTGAAGCATAACAAATCAAATAAATCATACAAATTTACTATTTTACGAAATGGTCATATCTCAGGAGTCAGAATAATGGTTTTTAGGCTTAACTGGGGAAATATAAAACAAACACAGGATCAAAACACTTTTTCACAAAAATGTCAAATTTGTGGGGTTCAATTATGGTTATAAAGTTATTATAAAAAAACAACTAAAATTATGTAAAACTAAAATTTTCTCATTGAATTCCAAAAATATAGAATTTAAGCTTTGATTTGATACCAAATTTGTATCATAAAAATGCTTGTAAATTTGTTGGTCAAATGTCCACTTTGGCGTGGAATTGCCCCTCTCTTGCATGATAAAACGTCACACATCATCGGGATTTTGCACAACATTCACAATAATTGTGCGAGTACTTAATAGAAATATTAAATCGTTTTTCTATTTTGTTCTTTTGAAAAGTAGTACTAGTAGCCTACCATTTAGACTGCAATTGTGTTTTAAACTTACACTGTGCATATTTAACATACCCATTTTTACGTTCATATCGCAATTACAAAATAAGGAATAACGAATTCAGCCTGTAAACAACTATAAACAATGATTGTTATGAATAATAATTCATATTGTTATGTATAACAATAATTAATTAAATAGTAATTTTTCAGGACATTTGTAGGTTTTATTAGTTTCAACGGCGGAAAACTTGTCCTTATTATTAATATGGAAATGAGAGAAAACGTTTTTGAACCACGGTTTAAGTTGAAACCACCAGTTTGTGAATTCCAGTAGTCTTGCAATGTTGAACATGATTTAGTTTTAATATATCCACAATTTCAATTACATTTTGCAAATCTAATTCGTTGTTTATACCTATGCAACAAATAGAAATGTATTCCAATAAAATAATTCCATTCCAACGACCAGTATCCAGTATAGTAGAGGGTTTAGATATTTTACGTGTTTCGATCTTCCCCACAAAAAAGCAATGTAATTTAATTCGGTATAAGTTTGAAGTTTGGTAATGTTATTCTTCTCATTTTGTGTCTGTCATGTGATATCAAATGTTTAAACAGGTTAATTGGGGGGCACACCTTATGTATTTCTTTGTTTTTTCAAAAAATGTCCCCTTATGTTTTCTATTGTTTTTTCAGAAGGGGGGGGGGGCACGTGCCCCCCTTGCCCCCACCCCCCCCCCCCCGCCCCCGTCGCTACGCCACTGGGTTTGGGTATAGCCAGTGGCGTATTGTGGTCGGACTAATTGTGGGTATACACATTACGTACTTCTTTATTTTTGAAAGATTTTACCCCATATAGCAATCTTACTCTTCGTTTCACCGGTATCTTTGTAATTGTTTATTGTGGTCAAGATATTGGGGGCACGTGCCCCCCGCCCCCCCCCCCCCCCTTCTCGGCGCTATGCCACTTTGCACGTACATTAGCTCACAGCGTAATCGTTGATTTCATAATGTTAGTTCAAGACAAACATGGATAATACAGGTATGTCCAGAATGTTCTAAAATAATTCAAGGTAAACATCCGATCTTAGGTTTCCTAGATTTCGGCGTGGGAAAGCACATAAACTACCATAACATTTTATTTTTTGAAGTAAAAAATAAAGCTGTTAGACAAGGACAAACATGTTCTCTCATGTACCATACATCCACCAATTACCTCTGACAAATTAATGATAAAAACATGAAAATTGTTTATTATACAAATGTTGAAGAGTAGAGAACCTATACATCCAAAGACTTACAAACTAAATAGGGGAAACGATGCTCAATTGTTGGCAACTTTCATTGGTATGCAACATTTGAATGAGTGAGGTATGATATACCTAAAGAAATTAATATTTATTTTAATGACTGTCTCGTTTTAAAAAAAATGTGCGGTATATTGTTCCATGCTTTGCTTAAATATCACCCATTATAATAATTATGTAGGCTATCTAGAACAGAATGCCTTGATGACGCATTGAAACTTACCAAACGATGCATAAAGTGCATTGAACCCCAATTTAGCCACGTCAGCCCCACCCAAGGCCCTGTACTCGATGTACATGCTGTTGCCCGATGACGTCACTGGCCCTGGCAGAGCCACGCCCGTGTGGTAGGCAAGGAGAGGGGAGTTCCCGCCCCGCCCGTCGCGCATGCGCAGATACTCTCGGTGGATGCTCAGGTAGAAGTAGACGAACTCGAGACGGATGAAGCGGTTGCCGGGGACGCTGATGACCCACCTGATGGTAGTAGGGGTCGAGCAGAGGTTCTGGTTGGACAGGATGTTGCCCACCGGGGAGGTCATGGTGCACCCGCAGAAGCAGTTGCGATCGGGAGTGGTGCTCGTTAGAAGCGAGGAATCTATACGAGGGAGGGTATGAAATACAGAATGCTGAATCAGAATGTTACCTTACATTTTTAGTGGTTCGATTCAAAGAATGATGTTCTGCAGTTACTTAGTCTCTATCTAAACCCCTCAAAAAAAGTTCGGAAACTCAAGTTTGATCGATTATATCTATTTTATTAAGAAATCATAATGGTTATATTTGGTATCACTTGAAAGGGTGTGAATACCTCTTTAAAATGATACCAAATTCGTAAGCATCACGAGCACGAGGTATGTGCAGTATACTTGAGAATGGGGGAAAGTCAGAAGTGAAATGTCGCAAAATGCGCCAACAAACTTCAGTTGGAAGGTCTGACAACCATATCACGGTCTTTCTCAAGTTCAAATTCTTTCGACGATGAATATCTTGTCAATGAAGAGATACTGTTGAATATGGTATCAGACAAAAGCCTGTTTAATTAACTTTCCAATGACACCTCACTTGGAATAATTATGAAAGCCGGGTAGGTACAATTAAGGTGAACATTTGGGAGGATCGACAGCCAAATGTAAGCAAAATGCATTTGATTGTGTGAAATTGAAGGTGTTGCATCCAAAAACGACTTTTGTGGGGATATCTTAGTACTTTACTTTACATAATCATTATGAAATTCAACATTATGTTAAAGCGTGTTAATTTGTAAATGAAATAATGCCCCATTCATAGTGGTTATGTGCTTGAGGTGTGTGTAGTACCTCTAAATGTATGGGGCTCAAAATGACACGTTGTTAGGTCGACTTTCTACCGTTTGATACGTGGTAATAAGGGCATACCTACACGGTCGAAGAGGGCGCTAATATGCCAGTTCTGGCCAGTTTGCGTAGGTTTAGAGAAATTTGAAGCATTTTCAATACATCAAGTTTGTGAGTTTCCTGTATTACACACTCACATTCAGCATAATCATTGCAAATGAGACATCATATTAAAGGTAAATTAACGAGCTTTCCGATAGTGCAAAACGTAATGATGATAGAGTTATGCTTAATACAACAATATCTTACCGGAATCTTGAAACAAGAAGCCATGGTCTTAAATTCATAGCATTTATAGACCCCCATATTCGGTTTTACTGCACACACCCCAATAGCATAATTATTACAGGTGAGACATGATTTTAAAGAAAAATAAACACGCTTTCACATGATACTAAATTTAGTGATGATTATGCAATTTACAACCCTAAAACATCCCTCCAATAGTCGTTTTTCGATGCAACGCCTTCAATTTCACAAAAAGAAATGCATTTTGCAACATTTCCCTTTCGGCCCTCCCCATATTCAGCTGTATCATACTTAACCTGTGAATAAAATTGTTACGGACATAACCGTATTGAAAAGATAGACACATAGGCTTTAAAATGATACCAAATTTGATAAGTTTAAATCATTTGAACACGCTACAATCTTCGATATAACCTGAACATTAAAAAATACGGCACAAGAGTCAAATTTCCCAACTGAATACTTTCGGCCCGTTTTGCGACATTTGACTTCTGACCGTCCTCCATTCTGAAACGCACTGCGTATTCCCTGATTTGAAATGAATGACAAATAATGTACCATTTTAAAGGGAAATCATCATGCATTGCAATGACACTAAAAGGAACAAATACAATTTGACAATAAAAGTTATACAATCGATCAAAGTTGAGTTTCCGAACTTTTTTTGAGGGGTTTATATGCCGTTTCAAGTCATGATTATGCATTATCCTTAATATACATGATTTATAACGCCCTGAATACAGTTATTACATAATGTGACAGTTAACATGCCAATTCCACTTTTTAGAAAATAATGGAGGTACCCGTGACAGAATATCGTGACCATCGTGATGGCCGTTGAAACCACAGTTACATAATACCGCCGTGTCGTAGTTAGCCCACTGCCTCTACTAGAACATGGTGTTCGCCAACTACACATCAACCCTTATGAAATTCAAATAGCTAGGAACAAACGTGATAACGGAACCAATCGGAATAATTGGGCGAGAGCGAGAAGGGCGTTAAAGGGGTAGTACAGTTTTGGTAAGGCTGAACTTTAGTAACCAAACCTGGACAGTAACATTATAAACTAATAGTTATAACTCCACCATGCTCGAAAGGTATACAAAATTACAAACGACTAAGTAAAAAGCCCGCTATCATTCAAAAAGAGCCATTAAAACACAAGAGGGCGCTTTCTAAAAAGGCATTGGTTTCAACCATTTTTCATACAAAATTATGCATGTGATGTTTTATTGAGAGATCATCAACAACTATTTTAAAAACGCTTTTGAACATTTTTGAAAAAGTGCAAGCATTTTAATTTTTTTTTGAAAAAATCATCTAATTATTTGGGCCCCAAATAATTATAAGATCAGATATATTTATTGATATTTCAGCCATTTCTGGGTCGATTTTGACCAAATAAAGTTTATTCTGCCATTAAAATTGCATGTTCTCTCAAATTCGACACTCAGTTTTTCATTACCTCACAAACAAATTGTGATGTGCAGCGCCCTCTCTACCAAAATTGAGTTACACAATATACCACCTCGTAGGTCGGAGCTTCCTCTATGCATGTGATGCGAAGTTTTTAGATAATAATTACGTCTACGGTTGGGAATATTCATCAAATATAAAAGGGAGCTATATGTTTGGTTTCTACATGTCTTTCAGACTTCAACTGAGCTACAAGAATAACATAGCGCCCTTCTCTTTCTTAACGAGGATGTTATGCTAACCCGTTGGACAAGGGGGCAGGTCACAGAACTCCGTCATCAGGAGGTTCCCAGGACACGCAGCACCCCCATTGGCTGGAGAGGGTTCATCGCACGACCGGGACCGATGTCGGACGCCTGGGCCACACGATGCCGTGCAGTCTCCCCACTCGGACCAAACACTCCAGCCACCGTCGATCGGCTCACCTGAAGTAATGAATTTAGTAAAGAAAAACATAATTATCACTCATTGAATCAGATCTAAATTGAGAGTCAAAATAGAGGGCATGAGCTTTCGATTCTAGCACAATCTTCTTCAGAGGAAAACTGACGAAAATACATACGTAGACTTATAAAGAAACATAGACACATTCACACATAATTCAGGCAGCTGGAGAAGGAGGCAGAGACAACAGCGACGCAGTGAGAGACATGACTGTGCGGGAACTTGGGTGGGACATTTATCGATTTGTTATCTCAAGTGTGGAGCGAATGTGAAAGACACCTCAGTGACTTGTACCAAACTTCCGTTCGTTGAGATGAATAATGATGGGATTAAGCTTTTCATGTAAACTTGTCTAAATAACTGGATCAAGTTGATTCTTGCAACTTGTTTTGGCACTCAGATATTTAAACCTAATTTTAAAAATCTATACTTCGTAAGCTCGTAATCCACCATCTGAATGATCAATTTAATAAATGGACATCGTTATTGCTTACCAACATATTCCTTGGGGATGCACACCGTCGCTTGGTCATCCAAAGCTCCCGACCTAGCAACGCTCACGTACCGGAAGCAGAACCCCGTGTAGATGTCGCTGAAGTCGCTGCAGTAGAACTGCAGAGCGGTTCCCATGGTTAAGATCCGCTGCTCTGCTATGTGGGACAAGCCGGCCGGAGATGGAGTGTAGGAGAAGGACTCCGTCTGTCCCAAGAGTCTCACGGTATCGTCGTCGTTGGCGCACTGCGGTTGCGTCACCTGCGCCGTGATTGGCGTGTTCCGACCGGCTCCTGAACACTCAGACAAGACGTCCATAGCCGACACGCTGATATCGTAGTTCGGGTTTCCATACACTTCAAAAAGATCACTTCTGTCAACTGTGCTCTGGCTGAAGTCGGACTGGATCATAACGGAGTAGAGTCCCGCTCGATCCGCAGAGCGACAGCCGTAACTGACGCGCATTTCAGGCGAGATGACCCCGACCGGAAGTGAATCCGCTACCACGCCGTCCCCCACGGGTATAGGGGTCTGTAATGCCGATGTTAGGTTCCTCCCGTGGTAGACTAACAGCATGCTTACGACGTAGCGATTGTTCCTCATATTTAGGCATACATCGGTGGTGACTCCAGCAATGACCTCGAACTCTCGGTCGGTAGCCATCAGGTTCGGCGGAATGCTGAACTCTATTTCGGGCCACGTGACGTTGATGACGTTGCTGACGGTCAGAATAAAACTGGTGTTTCTCGTCGACTGGAGTCGGAATTGGAAGGGCCCTTCGTGGTCGAAGTAGCCACACTCGAAGGTAACCGCTCCGCTGGTCGCCACCGGGACCGTCCTGCTATTACGTAACGCCTTGTTACTCAGGTCAATCAATTGAACCGTCGGTGGGTAGGACAAGCTGCTACCTGGGATGGTGAAGGACACCTGGACACTGCCGGACAGAGCCACGTGGTCGGTGGGTGCCTGGAGGCTGTACTGGCCACTGACCAATCGGGACACTGCATATTAAATAAAAAGAACCATGATGATAAGTATATTATCCATTCAATGATGACTATGATGACATATTATTTACATTCTCTCCTTTTGCTTAGATAACAACGAAGAGAGGTGCCATGACAGCTCATTTCCCTAAATGTGGTGTTTTTGTTAAGTTCAAAATGACTGCCCATGTGATTGTATTATAGAGTAGTAGTCGTAGTATTGGGAGTAGTAAGTAGTAGTAGTAGTAGTATAGTAGTAGTAGTAGTAGTAGTAGTAGTAGTAGTAGTAGTAGTAGTAGTAGTAGTAGTAGTAGTAGTAGTAGTAGTAGTAGTATAGTAGTAGTAGTAGTAGTAGTAGTAGTAGTAGTAGTAGTAGTAGTAGTAGTAGTAGTAGTAGAAGTAGTAGTAGTAGTAGTAGTAGTAGTAGTAGTAGTAGTAGTAGTAGTAGTAGTAGTAGTAGTAGTAGTCGTCGTCGTCGTCGTCGTCGTAGTAGTCGTCGTCGTCGTCGTCGTCGTCGTCGTCGTCGTAGTAGTAGTAGTAGTAGTAGTAGTAGTAGTAGTAGTAGTAGTAGTAGTAGTAGTAGTAGTAGTAGTAGTAGTAGTAGTAGTAGTAGTAGAGACAAACATTTGGTACTAGACTTGTCTTTCTCAATATTATTGAATGATATGTAAGTAATACTAATAGTCATGTAGAGAACCGTGCAAACATTAATGACAATCTAATAATTATTAAAATACTCAAAATATTAAAACAACCTCAAAAAAAAAACTGGCATTAAAACAAAAACATGTCAACGAATCTAGCACATCACCCATACTATAATGTTTGTCAGGGCGGGTGTGGATTCCCAGGATTTCCATAGAGGCAACACACATTCAGGCACGTTCGCCTTTTATTTGTCAATATTTAACAAGCAAGGTGGGGTCATCTGCAAATATTTGAATATGTAATTATTTGCTAGCGGTTCAAAGATTATGTTATCTTGGATTTCTATGCGCCAAGAAAAACTTTGCCCAACATAACCGTCTTGGATTTTAGATACGCCAAGGCATACCTTGTATATAGTGTAGTTCTGTTGAAGCTTGGTTTTCTGTACACATTATGAAAACTTTGCTCAACAGAAAATTTTCTTGGATTTCTAGACATCAAGGACAACTTTGCTTAATATGTCAGCATAACAACGAAAGCTTAGTAAAAAAAACACGTGTGATATTTCGAATGTTTAGCTTCATAAAAATACTACTACTTAGCTGTTGTTTCAGCAATTTTATTCGTTATTGACCTTTACATCAACTTGCTTTGACAGATAAGTTACACCTATCACAATAATTATATAGCCTAGAGTGTATTGATTTCGTCGAAGTAATTTACGGAGAATAATTTCCCGTGAGGCCTAATGCGCAAAATGTTAGACTAGTTGACAAGCTATACAAATTGAAACTTTGCATTCAAACAAAACTATGTGATTCAAAATGCAAAATGGGTCTATACTATCCATTGCAGACATATTTTATTAAATCGTTGCCAATCAAATCAACTTTCTGCTACCACACCCTACAGGGGTGTCGATCCGTTTTTGAGATTGGGGGGGCGAAATTTGAAAAAATTTCCAGAGTGACCACTGAGAGAGCTAAAAGCCCCACATTGGCATGCCCGGAAGTTTTATTATGCGATCATTGAAAGTGTCTTGATGGCTCGAAGACCTGACTTTGGGGGGCACCCACATTTGGGGACAATAATGGGGGTCCAGGGGGCGAAGCCCCCGGAAGCTTTTAGATTTCAGACATTTGCTCCTAGCATGGGTGTTAAAATTGTATAAAATAGTGAACCTACTCATAACGTATTTTTAAAGGGCATAGCGAGGAAAAGACTGAGCCTTGCGTGAGATGGATCCACGTGATCATGTATACTATAGAGCCATCGATATAGTCTACTCTAGGGCATTGGGCTCCCATGAAACTAAGCAAGGGCGTCAACAATTTCTCAAAAGTGTAGGGGAGACATTGCGAGGAAGCGAAGCGACCGAGCGGGGGAGGGTGTGGGAGGGGGTGTCCCCCTCCAACCGTAGGGAGCTTTTGTATTTTGGGGCGTGAAATTGTGCGATTTGGTGCACACCTGAGACAGAAATTTCACGTAATATGAAGTATATAGGTATGGAACCAAACATACATAATGAAAAAGGGAGGGGGACAATCTGCTCCTTTTTCAAATGTGGGGGGACATGATATTCCAATTTTGATTTGCGTTCAGCGCATATGTACCGAGATTATTTTATTTTCTGTGACGGTGTGCTATCTATATATAGATGAAGGTTTAATAAACTTCGTTTGAGGTGTGCGTTTGAGAAATTACGCTGCCCAACACATTTCAAAAGGTAAGTTCCCGTAACCCAAATGAAACTTGCAATATGAGAAACTGTATGCGCGCGAAGCGCGCGGCAAAAAAAAGAGATTTACAGTCCTTTTCAAACTAAAAAACGGCTATTTTGAAGATTAATTATTGATAAATGTGTCTTTCCCCTCTTTGGTATTATATCACTCGATTTTTTTATTCCTCATTTTCGGAATTATTGGGGGGGGGGGGGGGGGGGGCGAAATGATATGTTCGCCCCCCCAATATTTTCATTGGGGGGGGCGACCGCCCCCCTGCCCCCCCAGGATCGACACCCCTGATACCCTATATTGGGTCGTTGAGTTAATAAACTTCCAAACTTTCTTTCTTTTGCTAGCTCACGGATCAAAATATGCAAACATGATTGAACTATTGTTTTTGCAAAGCGCTTAGAGATGATTATCAATCGGCGCTATATAAATTGAGAATATTATTACTATATTATATTTGTAAGCTATAGGGGTGCGTTTAATGACAACTCTTCACGCGACAAACCCACGTGGGTGCCCTTTTACCTAGATATGGCACTCGAAAGATTACTTACAACTACATAAACCCAATTTCCTTTGCTAAGTTTCATTTATATAATATAATCCTGGACATGTTTCACTATGTTTGAATCTACTTTAAACAAAAATCTGCATCACTAACTTCGGTGATCTCTCTCACATGTCTCTAAGTTGATGTATTATGCTTCGGGTTTATATAGCTTCTTACTAGCACGAGCATTGAAAAGAGTTTCTGGTACGAACAACCATCCCAGGAGCTTTCTAACTCAGTTGGTACTAAAGCCCTCCGCACACAGAGCCGACTCGACCCGATCCGACTGGTTTTCAGTCAGGCTAGAGTCGGTTTCGCTCAGTACCGATTCAACATCGAATCGGCATCGAATGATCTCCGACTGGCTCTTGACCAGCAAAAGAGGAATACTGAGCTGAACCGACTGAAAAACAGTCGGATCGGGTCGAGTCGGTTCTGTGTGCGGAGGGCTCAAGACCAGAGCACCGGTCTAGCAATCCGGAGGTTCCGGATCCGGGTTCGTATCCAGGAGAAGCCCAATGTTCTTTGCCCATGTTAATTTGTATTATTCGATATCGTCAGTTGTGTCAGCTTTGAGTATTTACCGATCCACATACCTGTTACAACGATGAAGATGGTTGTTACCATGGTGACCCATCGTGAACCTGGCATCATCAACATCCTGGAGGAGAGAGGTAGGAGAGAGGCGCTTCTGCATCAGGCCGAGTTACCCAGGAGATGAGATGATCCACCGAAAAGTGACTCCCTAGTCAACATTCTATGCATGAGGAAATAATATGGTATACGACTAATTAAACGAGTTATTCTACTGCAAGAGAGTCAACATTATAATTATGACTATCTGATCAACATTCCGTGCACGGGGAAGAAAATGTATATCGACTATCATGAGGTCAACTCATAAGGTGAGAGAATCCTCTGCCAACTGACATAGTTGCCGGAGATGAGAAACAATGAAAAGGAAGATGACGGCTTGGATACACGGTTCTTATAACTTCTGTGGGTGGGATTCGGTGTGCATTCAACTTACTTTTACGACACATTTCTTATACGAATATTACCCCCTTTCTCATAATAATCCTTATTCTGCAATAATCATAGGCTTATAATAAAACCTATAATATACTCGTTGTATTTTTGTGAATATCGTCCGAGAATGGTAAAAGAGCCAAGCCTCTGCTGCTAATGTGAATGTATAAAAACACCCGGGTCAGACTGACCCGGAAAAGAGTCCGTTGGGGTCACACTCCATTCCGGGTCAAAAAATGACTCGGAATGGGGTCAGATGTAACCCCATTCCGGGTCTTCGTGACCCTATTCCAAGTCATTTTTTGACCCTGAACGGAGTGTGGCCCCAACGGACTCTTTTCCGGGTCATTTCTGACCCGGGTGTTTTCAGAGTGTATATAACGATGTGTAAACGACTGTTATTGAGATGTAGAGCACGTGGAGAAAGGTTATATCTTCACTAATTGGGTGCAAAGGGAAATAAGAAGATGCCATTGTCTTTTGGGTAAGAAATTAGAAGCGAACAACAGAAAAATTAAATTGATAACCCAATTTCATGGTCATTACAATTCAACGACGCCCATTCAATCATTGTTGAGTTTATGTCTTCGTGGGGATAAGTTTGGTAATTTCCGACATGCAAATATAATATATACTCCATTAACATTCGATTAAAGGGATCTAGTAACTTTGTTGACATGTGCACAAACTGACAAATTGTTGATGACATAATTACGTATTTCTGTGACCTGATACGTCCACTGAGTGATGTGTGAAAATTAAATGGTACATGAATGTTATATGACCGAATAATGAGCGAACATGCAAAGTGATCATTGCTAACTCATTGCACTGACTTTGTACACATTATAATTATCCACTATATTAATTATAAAACTGAACACTTCACTTCAATCATACATATATATATATATCTTTATAAGGGATGAGAAATTTGGAAAACCGAAAACGGATCCATGCTTATAAATTGGTAATACAAATACAACAAGGTATAATGAGAAAACCGATTTGTTCTGAGTAAGTTTTGCGGATTTTGACAATGTTACTAGATCCCTTTAAGGTAAATAGGTTTGCCTTTATGAGAATATCGCCGAATTACGCGCTGTTAATAAGTGATTAGAAATGTATAATTATTTGTTTAATAACTTTAAGCAGACATCATGGAACCAGAGGGACCTCCCGACGACTCGTGCTACTGTGATCAGGTGATAAACATTATTTTGTATGGGTGTTAAATAAATAAACTTTGCACCCAACATTAGACCAAAAGTGTTTCAGACCTTTTCACGGGGCGCATTCATAGATTCATTTGAATCATTTCGTTGAAATATACTGTTAAAACGCTGTGTAAACAAATTCAACAACTTGTTGAAAATTTTCAACAACCACTGTTTAACATATGAACCATCCAACTGTTGTTGAAAACATTAAAGTTTACACAACTGTTGTTTTAATTTGTTCTACAAGTGTTGTTTAGAATCCCGTTGTTGAAATAGCAAATACAAAACAATATGTAACAGCGGCAAGCTAGTAGGATTCGAACCGGGGGTCTTTGGGTTATAAGTCTCACTCTCTACCGACTGCGCTATCTCGGTTCGCTTGGTTTGTGGAGGGACAAAAGAGGTTTTGACGCGGTGATTTTGCGGTCGAAACTATCACGTGATTTAACTCGCTTCAATAGCGCTTGAACAATGGCTGCTTAACACAACCCTTCTTTGTACAACTTATCATGCTACACCTAAAGTTGTATGAAAAGATTCAACAACCATTTTTACACAGCGTTTTTTTACACAGCGTTTTAACAGTGTAGACGTAACGTCACCTGAAGTCTTGAGATAGTCAAATTTAAACCAAAGAAGTTACGTAACTTTATTAACATAACATGTATTAATTTGTTAACCAAACTTGTTCAAAGTTGTATTACCATTTGACATTAATGTCTAAACGGGTCAACATAACATAATAAATAACATAATAAACATGAGACAAGACACAAGGGTGCATTACATTATAACTATACAATATAACTTTAACAGTTTTTAACGAAATATACAAAATGCACGTCAAAATGTTAAATACAACAATACCACAATTCAAAACATGGAAGTCCCTGGCCAAATTTGAAATATGTTTTTAATTAATTTAAAGCCTTCTGAAGTCTTGTTATGATTACTGCTCTGAATTTGCTTCATCAATATTGTATTTTCCTTCAAATTTAACCAGTCGCCTCATGTTTAAAAATGAAATAGACAAACGCCACGCAATATAAACATCATAATCCTTCGACATGTTTATATTATATGATAATAATTCTTAGAACTGGCATACCTCTGTGACAACGATGATTTCAGACCTAATCCATAGAATTATTTAAGTTTAAATAGAGACGACATCTGCCAACCATTATAAACATCGCATGGCTTAGTTAAGTTTTCAAAATCTCGGTCATGGCACGACTTTTGCCCACCACGTCAGGTAAAACCGACTCATGTAGTTGTTATTTATGTCATAAATTTTGTACAGCTTTAAAACCGACATCGCCGGCGACGTCAGGCCGTCATAAACATCTCCTCGCATCGATGATTTCAATATCCATGTTGTTTTTCAGTTTAAAATGAGAACGACATACGCCAACAAAATTATATAAACATCGTAAGTATGAGCATGAATTTCTTGGCGATGTGGCTTGGTCTATAAGACATGATAATCCATATATAATATTTAAAACATGAATTGTTAGAACATGCACATTAATTCAAATGAACATAATTATATTTGCTGCATAAACATTATGAAAAAACAATATTTGAGTTTAGAAAGAAACCGTCATACGCCACCCATACCCTGATATAATTCAGGTTTATAAATAAAAAAAATATCATAATATATACGTCATCCATTAACCTATTCAATAGTATTGGATTTTGATATAACATAATGTACATTCTACACGACTCAATAGCCATCAGCGTCAATAATATTTTCGGGACCAGTCCCGAGCAGGAGATTATATCCCGAATGTCGGTCATGGAATGACTTTTGCCCCATGCCAGCTTCGTCGAGTCGGTAATAATCTGACGGGATATGATAAACGATGTCGACATTCAGATGCGGTCAACGACATATCTCATGATCGTCGTTATACGAGCAATCAAAGGCTATAGACGACCCAGACGTAGCTTTAATATAGGGACAAAAAGGGGGGCACTAGCTTACCCCTACGAAATGATTGCCCCCCCCCCCCCCCCCCCCCCCCAATGCCCTCCCCAGTGACGTATAGTGAGGTCCGACTGATTGGGTAGGGTGAGATTTATTGGGGCAGACACTTATTTCTTTATGATAAGAAATATGTTGTACCTATATGTTTGTATTGCTTTTGTCAAATTATTGATGGGCATGTGCCGCCATATAGCTACATGTATATATATGCCACTGATCCACGTTTTTTTTGTTAATGTAATATCATATTTACGACTACTTTAGCCATTCGGAACTGACTTTTGAACACCTTTCTCAATTAATGTTCATCTCGACCCTGGAACTATAATGGACACGACAATGACTTCTGCACATTAACCTGGAAAAGGTGCGAAATTTTAAATAAGTTTATAACTAGTTATATTAAAGTCACCGGGAAAACAGGAAACGTGTTAACGACATGCATGCTTTATTATTCCATCACCATCCTGCCAGCTTTATTAACAATTAAGAAAGTATCATCAATCCTGACAACTGTCAGTTCAGATATGACACCGACATAGTTGTTATTGTACGAAGAGTGACATAATACCGTAATAAAATATACAATATTTGAAATATAATATAGTTAAGAGTAGAATTAGAAGGCTGCGACATCAAGATCGCGTACAAAGGTTGCACCTCCATGCTTCCCGTATAAGACGTAATATTTAACTAAAGTTTTGTGGCGTAAAATAAATCATAACTGGGCTTGCCTTTATTATCATTCATTTGTTTAATCATGCTACAAGAAGATGCAACTAATGTGATTCTGCATTTATCGAAGAAAATTAAATATGTTATCCTTGAAATAAATTTCAACTAAATGCCTTTTAAAATGCATTAATCGTAGAAAAGGACTTATTTACTTATTTAGTCTTTTTCCATAGTAAAAATCACGGCGCTGCAAAATGCAACATTACTACCATGTAGTACCGCGACATCGATTCTGTTCACGGACTGTCAGGATCACCAAACATGAACATAGAGTATATTTTCTGCAGGTGTTTTCTATCTCATCTCATTCTTGAATCAAATTAAAAGAAGCAGATTATATAGACGCGACCATTAAAAGGTAGCTAGAATAAACAAAGTATAATGGAAACGCAATTTGGAGAAGATATTATATACGAGGGTGTGATGCTATATTGACGTTTCATATCATGTCGATTCTAAACTGAGATGAGATATATGTGACATTATATTATTCCTATTAGTGCCACAAAAAGTGAAATTATCAATCGAATTTTGTTCTTGTAATAAGTCATTAATTTCAACAGCTATATTATATACGAATAGTGAAATTTGCACCTGCAAAGCGACTAGGTTCAGACACCAACATCCGCTCTCGTTTGAATGTATTTATTGAATTAAAAGAAGAAGCAAAACAGGGATAATGATGATATACTGTTTATCACAAGCGCTGGTAATCCTGGTAATACTGTGGTGGCATTAAAGGGAACATTTTTGCGAAAATTTCGCGAAAGATAATTTTTCGAAAATATTGCTACATTTTTTGCAAAAATGGACATACTCTCGCAAAATGTTCGTGAAATGTTAATATTTTCCTCTAAAAAATGTCCCTATAATGGCCACCACATGATACAGACATAACCCTATATACATGTTCATTGTAAAGCATTTAACCACTCACACTGAAACGAGGTTCCATTGGTACACATGCTGGCATCAATGAAATCCAGCTCTTGGTGTGCGGAGTATACGTAGACTAGTATAAGGCTACGATAATAGCCGAAAATAAGTAATTTCTCTTTCAAATCCGGAGCTCTTCAAACCATCATTATAGATACTTCCATCCAAATCCAATAAGTGTACAAAATGGAAGAAGTGAAAGGAATAGCATCAAGAAGCTAACATCCTATCTGAAGGCAGAAGAACATCTAAGCGATAATCCCAACATAAAGGGTGATCGACGCGTCGCACAAATTGACCATAAAAACAAGTGACTGGATATAACGAGCAAGTTCAGTTATATAAATAAGATGCTGCTGGGTCTTGCGTGATCATTCACAAATTGCCCCTGACAAGACCTGAATGAAACCCAATTTAGCACAAATGTGTAGTGTCACCCCGTCGAAATTGTCGCATGATCACCAAGAGCAGTCGTCTTATAACACGCTCACCGTTTCACCCCCAAACTTCTCTGTGTAACATTTCCATCAGGAATTATATATTCACCCATTCAATAAGATGAGCATCACCTCTCTTTTCCTGTTTTTTTTCTTCTTGTCGCCAGTTTTCTTTTCTTTTGGTGTCGCCCCAGCTGGAGATGCGGCAAAAGGTGACAAGAATGTGCGTATTTTTGTTTTGTTATTCCACAAAGAACAACATATTTACGTCCGATGCCGAATAGAGATGCTTCATTTTCTCCCCGCTTTACCGCAGGAAGTATCATCCACGTTGACGAGCGAGAAGAATACTCATTACCGCCGACTGATTGCCCATCCTAAATGGTTCGCACCATGCGTATGGTTCAACCAGGGAGCTAGCTGGTAATTCCGTGGACCCTATAGTATTAGCTACTGTTCCTAGTCCTTCTTGGTGGACAAAGGTTGAACAAGAGAGATGGGAGGGACTATATAGTTAGACCTTTGAATTGGACCATCTGTGCGGTCTGCCTTCGTTGATGATCAGTCAGTATACACTGAACATATCCTTTGCTTTGGTTGGCCCAAAGTTTGGACATAAAAAATATGGGTTTGGGCCAGGGAGTTGTAGACTGGTATAATATACCTCAATGGTAGGACCAATCTGCGGTCTGCCTTCGTTGAAGATCGGTCAGAAGACTGAATCAAACAAATCCTTACCTCTGAGAAATTCAATTTCCAAAGACTTCGTGAAGAAGGACTTAGTTGTTTACTGTAAACAAGTTATACATGGCAGGATAAAGACAAATCACGCTGAAGCACAAATAAGGCTTCATCTCAAGGCGGAGACATAATGCGTTAACCTCGTATAAGAATGCTTTTTATTGCATTTCAGTTCTTTCCATCGCAGTAACAAAAAATGTACCGAACAAACATATCAAGGACTGACAAGGACTTATTTTATGGGCAAATTATCATGACTATCAAACCTGAGCGAGTGTGACTGAAATACAATACAGAGGTCCGAAAGAAAAAATAGTTCGATTACACTTACATTAATTACAGCACCTTATTTCCTTGATGTCAACAATCGCCGTCTAGAAAGGTGTTCCTGATATTCACACAATCATACATACAAGGTTGGTTCTCCATCATAATTACACGAGATTTCCATGATCAGTGGCGCCATTTTTCGAAAAAGCAATGCTGTCATAAATATCGGACTATTATAAAACATAAGTTTAATGCTATCATTAAATGTATGCCTCAACATATCATGTATCAGAGTGATATCATTGAATTCACGTACTGGTAATACTCCATTACATATTTCTGGACCTCCTGCGAAGATCTTGGACCACATGCACTTTCCTTTCAAAGACTGGTAATACTCCAATACTCCTGGACCGTATATCTTGTGAATATCTTGGACGAACTTTCATTCAAACTTGTGTGGTCTGTGCATGTGGTATGCGATCACTGCCATATACACGACTCATGCCGTAATCATGGTTATTGGTCGAAAATTCTCCGTCAATTTGCTTTTGAATCATAATAAGTTTGGGTAAAACCACCACTCGAGTTTCTTCCTCGTTCCATTGAAAGTGAAAGCGATAATGTACCGTCAAATTGCTTCAAATCATAATAGATTTGGAGAAGAAAAAAAAAACACCACTCGAGTTCTTTTCATTGAAAGTGGTGGACTTCCATGCTTTACAGACTATTGCGTCTGTAACCGTTATACAAGGGATAAACAGTTTCTCGCCCTTTGTCCAAGATCCATGGGCCCAACAAAAAGCAAGCCCATCCGAGCCTCGGAGCAACATTAGTTTTCCACCTCATCGCTTTTCCTTTTGTATTTCGCCAGACCATAAAAGCCCACTCGTTTAATACAGGTGAACACAAATTGGATTGGATCGGGATTACGAATTCACATTCACAGGCAATTTGTTTACATCATCCACAACTTATTTTGCATCATTCACACACTTGTATTGATCTAGATCATATAGATGCAAGTCAGAAGGAGACTTTCATTTTAATCCATTTACATAACGTAGGGGAAAGGGGAACTTGAATAATTACGTTCCAATGTCTGTCCTCGATAATTATTACAATCAAGATGTGTGTTTATTAATACAAGTATACAGGCCACGGAACTAGTGCAGAATCGGTCTTATTAACAATGATTAACGTGCTTGGCTGCTTGCAACTAATGTTTATCTATATAAATGTGTGTTTCTAAACATTGATAGACAAACATTTATAGACACATGCATTTGGTGTGTCATGCAGCTTGATGTGACACCCCATGTAACTATGTTAATATGTTGTATATATTTTGTATGTTGTATATGTTCTTTAACATTACAAAACATGTAAACAAAATGCATTTTTATTATGGAAATATATAAACACTTTGCGATTGTTTAAATTGTTTGTAGTATATTCTGTTAATTATTTGTATAATTATGTTTCTATTATATTTGTTTTGGTGAAGTCGCGAAATAAACGAAATGAAATGAAATTAATACAATTTAAAAAACGCATTCGATGGCATTTTATCGTCCGAAATCAAATCTCAGTCGTATTAACTCAACTCTAAATTGAAAATAAATATTCATTTAAAAAATTTTCCGTAATATTAACAAATAGTATAACACATAATTGCATGCATATTCTAGGTATAATATACACCTACAAGACTATCATTGTAGATCTCATATCACTTATGTGGACTACAATAACAGAGAAATCTATACGAGTGGTGAGGGACACATAACTATTCTTCCCACCTTCGTAACTTATTGATCGCCGCTTTGTTGCGACTACTCTCATTTCTTCGCGAATGGGGCATTTGGGCATTCTTTGGAACAATGGCGGGTTCCAATAAAAACTGCGGGAGACCCTGGACATAAGTGTCGGTTTTCAATAATATAATTTCGTCAATTTAGTGTGAAAATCATTTTAATCCTGCAAATCGGATTTAAGAAACTTTTAATGACCTCCTGGAATATTGCAAATTTTGAGGCATTTTATAAATAAACACAAACGTTGCATCCGATTGCTTGCATTCGCGCAAATAGTATGTTACAGTTATATCAGACGATATTGTACAGATCGAATCCCAAATAAAATATTTAACTTGGCGACCTAAATATGTATAATTAGAGAAAGTTGTTTGAAAGCAACGACACAATTTCGTCTGGACTATTATCTTTTATTTATTCGAAAATGGTTCTAGGGTGTTGGTTCCCTCTAAGAAAGCACACTTTAATGTGCAATGTATTCTGGGGGGAAATTAGGGTACATGATCCTACATCTATCACCCCTTTGGCTTTATTCCAACCACAAATGTGAGGGAAATAATACATTTTCCTTATGTGATCTCTTCTATGTATAGTGCAAAAACCGTGCATAAAAAAAGAAGCAAGAAAGAGCTTGCATTCTTGGTGAACTTTGTCTGTTCGCTGAATATTGTTGATTCGACCATGAACACGTTATGCAAATGCGGCGACAAAAACCACGGTGCTTTAATTTGTTTAGATATGGCGAAGAGTCCTTTGGAGATTGAAATGTAACCAAACATGTCTTTACTTTGAGTTCGATATACATTATAAATGGATAGTGTTACTTATGTGAATGGTAATTGAAACGCGTAATTACATTACCTGCGCTGATGCAAACTCGCATTACACTTTCGGGAATAAATTTCCTTTCAACATTGAAATTAATGTAAATGAAGGACGCAACAGTGTATGTGTTTGGTGATCAGTGCACAAAGTAAACAAGTTATTTTGTTTTCTTGTCTATATAAATTCATTATGGATTGAAGCGGAAGCAGTATGATGTGATAAACATAAAATATCAAAGACAGGATTAATTTCAGAACAAAATGATAGTTCAAATATTTGAACTATTATTTTATTTATCAATATTTTCACATAAACTCCAGACGGTTGTCCTTCATTTGTATTAAGCCACATTTTCTCTGAACGACAATATTGTGAAACTGTTTCTTACTGAGAAATACTTCATAATTTTAAAAAATGAAATGGCAATTATTGGAAATAATTATTGTGAATTCGAAATCAAAACAACAACATCATTGACGTGAGGAAAATCACTATGTCATGAAAGCTATAATGGTTTATGCCAAAAACGATAAAGACTTGTTTGTTATTTTTTAGGTAGAGATTCCATTTATTTATATAAAATAAAATATTGTCTTTTAAATGACACCTTACTCATTGCATATAAAGGTACATCTTGGAAATGTAGTTAAAATTATCAGTCATTTTCTTATTAGTCTCGTTTTTTCAGCAAGTATAATCTCGAATCGGTAAAAAAAACTTTTACCAGTTTTTGCATTTCAACCCTTCGTGTGTGATCCGTCATATATTAACCGAAGCCCGCTGGGTTCCAATTAGACCTTGCCTATGGGGGTGTACGTTGGGCAAGAATAACCGGATAGTCAAAACATATCACGTCAACCGTTTGACTACGAACAGTTATCATATGGACCGCTTATTAATACTAATGATAACGGTGATGATAATGATGATGATGATGATAATAATAATAATAATAATAATACAAATTTTAAAACAAGATAATAATAATAATATGAGAGGGATAACAGTTCATGCAAATTTGTAACCACATATTGAATTTTTTAAAAAACCTCAATTTGTCTACAAACATTAACCAAGTTCAAGAAAACGTTCCTTTGTTGCAATGTATACAAGTTGCGAAATAAACACACGTGCAATGATATTTTAAACCAAAAGATCTTTACATTTAAGAAATTGTCTATAAAGGCATATGATGATAATTTAAGCAGGTATAAGTGAGAATGCATTAATATTTATCACGTAATCAAAACTCACCTATTTGGCAAATGACGGAAGAACGTAAAGCGTATATAATTCCTTTAATTATGTCCTAATTAGCCGTTGTGTCTTCAGGCAACATCATTCCTTACAAACCCAGGAGACATCCTGTGTAATAATATCCTTACAAAAAATGATAATGATATCCAGATATTAACAACCTTGTGACGAGATTCGTTTTCTTCGAGTTACAAAACAAGTGAATCTTCGTCCTGCCGATCACGGTGAAATAAAGTTCAGCAGATCATACAGGTCTATGTCTCGAAACAGGTGCTCTTTAGTTCATGCGCATCATTCTGTGTTTCTACATACAGGACCCGATATGAGAACGGTAATGATAATCACAAACACTGCAGCTGCTGCTCCGTATAGCCACATCCTTAATCCTGTAAGAAACAGTATGAACATTCTGTTGGTGTGGATGAATCCAGTATAGTATCCTAACTATCCTGGTGTTGTTCCTGGTTATACGGCTTCACACCTTGTCCTCATTCTATGAGAAAGCGGGACCTCCTCCAGATCCGCAGGCTGTCAGTCAAATACTAAGTGAACAATGTCATATCATGTCTATGGTTTCTGAACTATCCGCTGCATTTTTTCAGGATTGGATTAGGATTCAAAGAAAGCGAAGAGATGATAAACTTGCACGCTAGTTCCTGCAGGCTGTCAGCCAAATACTGCACACTGTCATAACCATTTCTATGGTTTTCTGAACTTTCCGCTAAATAAGGATCCAAAGAAATCAAACCGAGGTTCAACTTGCACGCACTTCTTGCAGCTAGACTGTCTGTCAAGTATTACCTGGGTTCCGAACCTTCCGCTAAATTAGGATACAAAAGAAACCAACCTGACTACATGAGGATCAATTTTGTTCAGGATATTGTAGGCCTATCGAACATAGGTCTTTGTCCCTATAGGTCAAATACCGCACGTTTTTCTATGGTTTCTGAACTTTCCGCTGCATTAGATGACAAAGAAAGCAAGCAACCGAACTGAGGATAAAAACTTGGTTAAGACGGATGTCATCTCGCGTTGTCTGCAAGATGCATGTAGTCCGTGCAATATATACGGTCATAACGGGTCCTTATAGAGAACCCTCGTAACAATAGGGGGTCTGGTCTTAGTGGTCTAATAATGCGCACTAATCTATCGATCCGTCCCCAATATTATCATTAGCAGTCTCTTCAGCCATGACTTCACGCAGAACTGAACCTATATAGTCTTACCCTCAAACCGGAGGAAGAACTTCTTTCTAGTCTCAAGTTAACTCGATCAATTATGTAGGATCTTATACTTACTTGTTGTTTGTACGCATAAATTATTTCCTCTCAAGTTAACTCAATCAATTCTGAAAGATCTTATAAACTTGTTGTTTATACGCATACATTATTTCCTCTCAAGTTAACTCGATCAATGGTGTAAGATCTGTTTTTGTTGTTGTTCACTCAAAACTTTACTCTGTCATGTCATCCGTTGATGATTTTGAAACTGGACGTGGCAACGCCCCGGATTTATTAGAATTGTCCACGGACAACACTAAAATCAATCATACGTTTCCTGTAAGCATTGTACAAGTCTGATGACTCCAAATTTACCACAATGCAACGACAAGCATTGCATTGTCTTAGCCAGAATATAGTATGAACCAACCCAGTCAGTAATCTGCAAGTCAATAGATGTTCTATAAGTTCTTTGAAATATTTTTTTGGTCTCCTATGAGATGACTCAAAATTCACCACAGTGCATGAAACAGCATTGCATTGCCTTAGTAGGCAGAATATACGTATATACACCAACCAAGTTTAATAGTAATCTGCAAGTCAACGGATCTTCTAAGTTCTTTGAAATATTGTCATGGTCTCCTTTAACTGAAGTGATGACTCAAAATTTACCAAAATTCACTTAAAGGCAGAATATACCAACCTACAAAACACTATGTAATTGGCAAGTCAACATAATCTACGTACACACGTGATGCGAACACGGTGAACAGCGATGGTGCTATCTAGGTTTCTTCGCACCGTGGGTGTCACAGCAGGCGCCACTACGGGAGGGATGGCGCTGGAAAAACACACAATAGTAACTGCTGCTAACAAGACCGATGACCCTGTCTGCAACACCACACCACGCATACTACATGTACTTCCCTAGTTCCCTGGCCTTAGCACCTTTCGAACAAATTCCACGCAAGAACTTAGAACGTGTGTGTCCCAATTTGCAAAATGTTTTCTTTCAATTTTGGATAACTGTCTATCATTCATTCTGGACGATCTTATTGGGGTTGCTTTTGACCAATGTTTTTTTTACTGAGATTCTAAATCTAGAATCTGAGAGTTTCCATATTTGACAATGCCAATAAATTGCCCCCTTGCAAAGCAGCCGTTTGTAATTAGAGCTCCCATGATAAATAAATCGATTAATTAATTAATAGATAAATACATAAATACATACATTAATTAATAAATAGTGTTGCATATTTTGCAACATCAAAACACTTTATGTCTGCATCCTATACAGCTGATGTAGTTTTGCAGTAAATCTCTCAAGGCTCGATCATTAGTCTTCTCATTTGTTCATAGTTCATTTTCTAAAGAAGATCTATCATGATATAAATCCTTGGGCTGCCACTTCGGTTATCTAGCCAAGAAACGTGTTTAAAGGGGTAGTTCAGTTTTGGTAGAGAGGGCGCTGCACATCACAATTGTTTGTGAGGTAATGAAAAACTGAGTGTCGAATTTGAGAGAATATGCAATTTTAATGGCAGAATAAACTTTATTTGGTCAAAATCGACCCAGAAACAGCTGAAATATCAATAAATATATCCGACCTTATAATTATTTGGGGCCCAAATAATTAGATGATTTAAAAAAAAAAAAAAAAAATGCTTGCACTTTTTCAAAAATTTGCAAAAGCGTTTTTTAAATAGTTGTTGATGATCTCTCTATTTAATCATTATTTTAAAAAAACATCACATGCATAATTTTGTATGAAAAATGGTTGAAAACAATGCCTTTTTAGAAAGCGCCCTCTTGTGTTTTAATGGCTCTCTTTGAATGATAACGGGCTTTTTACTTAGTCGTTTGTAATTATGCATACCTTTCGAGCATGGTGGAGTTATAACTATTAGTTTATAATGTTACTGTCCAGGTTTGGTTACTAAAGTTCAGCCTTACCAAAACTGTACTATCCCTTTAAGCTATTTTCTTCACTTGATAACATATTTTCCCGAAACACTTTAATTTTAAACAAGGGCTTGTTATAGGCTACAGAAGAACAGATAGAGACACCCTCGGCCCTCCCTTAATTGTACCTGAGGCAGGGCGTGACATTTTTCTTCAATCATCCGGTACTTGTTGAAACGCACATTGTTGTATGACATAATTATACTGTAGGTGCTCAAGTGAAGATTTACGTCTGAAGGGGATACTTATCTGACACTCATGTGGTCTAAGAAGCAGACATTCAACAAACATCATCAGCAAAATGGTGGACTTTTCTAGCCTTCCAAGACCACGTTTGAGACATTTTTTCTTCAAAGTCATCCGGTACCTGTTGAAACACACATTGCTGTCTGTCATAGGTGCTCAAGTGAAGATTTACGTCTGAAGGGAAGTCTTATCTGACACTCATGTGGTCTAATTAGAAGCAGACATTCCACAAACATCATCAGCAAAACGGTGTATTTTTCTTGGCTATATACCAAGACGGCGTTTGTGACATTTTTTCTTCAAAGTCATTCCGGTACCTGTTGAAACACACATTGTTGTCTGTCATAGGTGCTCAAGTGGAGTATTTTGTCTGAGAGCATTGCCGAGTGGGACACTTTACTGTATCTGACATGTAGCCGAAAAGCACACATTTCATAACCAACATCAGCAAAAGGGTGTCCTTTTCTTGCTACCGACACTCACGGTAACTCCCTTCATGCCATTTTGAGCATCACGATCTATGGAAAGCTCGCCTGCAGGTGTGTTTTGTTCAAGGTATTACTCGAGTTGTGTGCCAAAACATTGAGTCCACAACGATTTTCAAGCAGAAAAAAGTGTTCCAATCTAACTTTCATTACCTTTGTTATATATTAAGACCTTCTTTATATTATAATTATGTATTTAATAAAAAAAATAACATCCAAACTACAGTTTAAAAGGCCCCACAAACTACAAAAACAATATATTTTTTTATTTGTACAAACCATGTTTTTAATGAAAACTTTATTATGATTACATTGAAATTTCAAGAATAATATTTTGTGTGAGTTTTTCGCATTTGGCAATATTAAAACAGTGTGCCCGTCAATGAACGATTCGGTTTCAGCTTTCTTTCTAAAATAGCGAGGATAACCATGTGACCATGTATGGACCTTTATTTTAATTCAAAGAACGTGCTCTTATCGAGGGTCTAATGCATATTTCACGTAAATTGAAGAAACGTATCAATCTTTGTTGGTCATGTTGGTGGCGTGATACAAAATGTCAATTGAATGAGTGCGATATGGACCCAACACATCTGCGGAACGTCGTTAATACGATATTCATTCAATTAATTAGTCATGTTAGCTATATTATGCAGAGGTGGAATGGGTTGCCTATGGAAACTACATACCGCCAATCTAATGATTGAAAGCCAGTATAATCACGATAATGTAATATATTCAGTATAATAAGTTCAGTCTTTTGTGCATTATACCGGTACGACGAACATGCTATGGAAAGTAAACGCTAGTATACAGATTTATGAAACTGTTAGACATTTTTTTTTTGTCACCGAATTACTGCATGATGAGGGAGAAGTTAATTCAATGAATATTTATGTGCTCGTGTTGTTAACGAACAATTCTGATATGTGAAGCTGGAAAGCGCCACATAAGGGTGTGCGGTTCATGTGCCCCTCAAATTAGAAAGTTCACACTTGTCACTTTACTTATGGCTAGGAATTTGTTAAAAGGTATTTTCGTTCCGTCTTCATGGTCTTGACCCTCTTTCTATTTGCCAATTTTTATGAGATGCTTGAAAAAACGATGAGATTAATGTCAGGCCCGTAGCCAGGGGGAATGCGTTGAGTGCGTACAAGCCCCCCCCCCCCCCCCCCCAAAAAAAAAAAACCCTCTGAAAGGTCCACTTTACTATCGGTTTTGGCCATCTAAACCAGGTCTCGGTCAAGACGATCGGTCTTGATGATGAACCTCGCCACAATTACACAACTCAAACCAATATTCTTGATATTGGTCGCGATCGGTGTCGGTGATGATCCCCCTCCCCCGAGTCCCTCACTTACACAACTCAAACCTATGGTCTCGGCCGCGGTCGGTCTCGACGATGACCCCCCCCCCCCCCTTGCACAACTTAAACCAATGGTCTCGGTCCCGTTTTTGCAAATTACGCACCCCACCCCCCCCCCCCCCCTTGAATTGATAGTTTTTGGCGTACTATAGTAGGTATAACAGTTATAACGGGATGAGAATCGTACCGCGCTTAAGCCATCCTCATACAAAGCCGACTCGACCCGATCCGACTGGTTTTCATGCAGGCTAGAGTCGGTTTCGCTCAGTCGGAGCCGATTGAACATGTTGAATAAGCCTCGAATGATCTCCGACTGGCTCTTGACCGGCAAAAAAGGAGTCCTGAGGCAATGAACACTTAGCTGAACGGACTGAAAACTAGTCGGATCGGGTCGAGTCGGCTTTGGACATGTACGCTGACCAAGACAAAACGGTAAAAACAAACCTGATGAGATTAATGCCATCGCCAGAGGTTGATGATTTACTTGCATAGATATCATAAAGGGGTGCAAATCAAACCACGCTTTTCTTCTCGGAGAAAACAAGGAGTAGTGATGCGCTCCTGTTTTATTGGACATACGTTGACCTTAAAATACAAAACGGTTACAAATACATGATGAGATTAATAACATCGCTCAATTGCTAGTGTTCGGTTGGCAAGTATTATCATGAAGGGATGAAAATCAAACCTCGCCCTTTTTCCTCTGAGCAAATAAGGAATTGGGGAAGCGCTCCTTTTTTTTTTATTGGACATGCACGCTGACACGAGAACCCTGTACAAACTATCGTGTCAAGAAGCTCGTGACTATAGCCCTGCTTTCACACACATGTAACGACTTTTGGATGATCATCCGGAACTTGATGTTTAACATGTTTTACTTTTTTCTAAGCGGGGGGGGGGGGGGGGGGGGTAGGGGGGGGGGGGGTGACCGTAAACAAATTTCGCAGCCGAGGCCGAGAATTTTCAACATTTTCGAGGCCGAGACCATCGGTAATGATGGTCGAGACTCCTTAAATGTGGTCTCAAGACCAGCTACAAGTCTACAAGTTGTAAAGGGGGGGGGGGGGGGGGGTTGAAACCCCCCCAAAACAGTCATTTTTTTTCAAACCCCCCATACCCACCCATCCCCCGTCCCCCCCCCCCCTGGTTACGCCTATGCTTGTAGGTAATTGGTATAACAGTAGGCATGGTAGGTAGGACTGGTTCGTTCTCGGTTGAATTTAAACCGAGAATTAGTCTCTTCTCAACGTCAATTTACATTATTTTTTTTAACGCAAGCGCCAATTTACGTGAGCTTTCGTGGATTGCATATAGTATATCAACAAACTGTTGGGTCACGTAACTTCGTAGACTTGGGTGACCTATTTCACGAATAGGCGCAAAACGTGAACGTGAACGTGATACGTGATACGTGACTGTTCGTTGCAAGCCGCTATCATCATGGTAGCCCAAATCACCATGGCACTTCATAGCTATAAGGCATCATTATGTTACCTCTTAGCCATGCATGGGGTATCATCATGGTAATTCATAGCTATGGGGTATCATGATATGATATATACCCCATCATAATGATACCCCATCATAACACCCCCCAATGAAGCGCTGCCTGACCTAGGGTACCTGACTTGCATGCATCCAACACTAAAACACATTACTTGCCCTCACCTCTTGGCTATAGTGTGAACGTGGGAGTCAACCTCGTCTCAGCTCACTCCCTTGATTGATGCTCTGTACCAAACATATTCATTAAACCATGTAACATCGTATTTGAAAAGGGGGAGACACGATCATCATCGTTGATTGCTGAGCAAACTCAAGAAATTCCATCCCTTACTGCGACGGTTGAGAAAGAGAAAGACGTTAAGTCACTTTTTGTCATAATCATGCTTACATGAGAGTCACACAGGCGTTATTATAGTAGATAATCAGTTTTCAGCTGTATTTTGCATCGATCATGTTTAAAGTTTGAAAGCCATGTAGAAACCAATGGTACTCTAGTTCATACACAATTAATAATTGAAAAAATTAAGACATAGTCATCATCTGCAAATGTCGCATCATATATACTAGTTATAGAGGAGTCCGGCCTGCAAGATGCATGGTATGCATAACTCAAGTTAGCCAAAATCCTACTTAACGCCCTTCTCACTCTCACCTGACGAAGTCTGATTTTTAATACGTGGACATCTTCATGAACCGGAAGTTTCCCTGACTGAGATGCAAGACTTCCCTCTCCCATTGAGACCTATTATCTAGGCGAAGCCAGTCCCAAAATGAGGAACAAGGAGGGGGCAAGTGTTCACATAGTGGGGTGGGGCATATGTGTGCCAAAATGAGTTTATATATGTTAATGCATTTATTGTATCATGTTGGCCAACATGTTTACAGTTAAGCAGTAAGATTTAGATATCAGGGAACATGAGGGTACCCCTCCCCCTCCCTAACTTGACCACCTAGTTTCGACCATGGACATGCTCGCTGACTCGTCCCCTTTAACTCTTATAGTGCCGCACTAATCAACCCTGTGCGTATGGAGTATGGATCGACGAGCGTGTAGATTGGGTAGAAAGTAAATACACGGATCTCTGATGATCCATTATTAAACTATGTCAAATTCAACGAAAATTACTTCGAGCTTCCATATGTCTCTTAAGTTTTTATAATTTAAAATGTCTCTCTAATTTTGGAAATATTTATGATTCAACTAAAAAGCGTTCTGGAACGCGTTTCGATTATAACAAAACTCAATGGACAGTATAGGTGATAAAATCTGACATAAATCTTAATTTTTTTCTCTAGGTAAACAGTGTACCTTTTCTATGAAATTTTCACACATCATTCTGAAGAATCTTCTGATGATATTGGTATATGATTTAATTTTTAAATATAACTTTTGGAAAAATCTGACAAAGTTAATGGATCTCTTTCTGGTATATAAACCCTCTAAAAAAAAAGGTTTAACCCTTTCTGCGCTCTCAGCAGCGATCGCCACGTACGATGTTGTGATTGACGAGCCAATCGCCACGTACGATGTTGTGATTGACGAGCCAATCGGCACATATGCTGCAGTGGACATTATATTGTTCCACATTGGTGATTAAAGGCATATTTTCAAACTGCATCCATGCGCTCAATTGATTAAATGGCGACATTTCCGATGCTTCTCCCTCCAGTATAAGAAAATTGTATTCAGTCAAAGATGAGAAACGGATGGTGTAATAAATGTCATTGTCGCTCAGCTCATATAACAACCACTTTTAAACCCACTATACTAGTATTCCACGCTTATTCTAAGGTTACTGAGAGTGATTTAAAGCTGCATTTTCCTAGAAACACTTCGAAGGAAATTGCAGGGATTATGTATTTCAATCGGACCTGGGTGTCTTTAATCATAGCCTATAGCGCAGGTTGATGCAACTGTTCCTATATACTTGTGATTTGTCCTCCTTGGACATTGATGTGACTAGCCTGGCGCCACATGTGTGACATTGCACTTGATTTTTCGGGCACTTTCACGCATTTAATGTCTAATGTAATCATAAAAGGTTCGTCCTTTTCCGTAAAAATCAGCCCTTGTATTACTTCTGGTTAATGGTTAAACCGAGAATGTGCACTTGACGGCTGTAACATCACAACATCACACATACAAGATGGATACTTCAAAATCTATATACGGGCTTGGGTTACTTACTGCAGTATATAAAATGTATAGATAGCATAAGACGTCTCAAAGTTGTGACTTTTCAATAGGTATGTAACTTCATGTAGAAAAGTATGAATTTACTACAAAAAACAATAATGCCACAAAATAAAACAACATTTTGACATCCATTTCTCACCTCTATAACTCATTTCAACACCTCGATTTAACGGCATGATATATAAAATGAGGCTATTTAATACATGCATGATGGAGAAAGAAGAGTAAGAGAGGAGAGATGAAGAGGACGGAAAAGCATCATGATGATGCACTTGATTAAGAATGGCCCGTAATGGAGACTTCAAAAGAAGAGATGTGTGATGGTGTTAAGGACCTACCGTATACCCTACAGCAGAATCACCAGAAGAATACGATATACATGATGGACGGTGATAAACAATTGGAATTCTTTATGTTTTTATCTCAGTATTATTATCGGGAAAAGGTAAAGGAGACTTCTTTAAAGATCAAGTTGCGTCATTCTGAAAGAAAAAAAATATCAAGCACACACATATTCAACTGACATGGGGGACGATACATGTGGTTAAAAAGGTGAAAAGAAACAAAATTATAAGACACACAAAATCTTAAAACTTGCAACCTACCTTTCTAATTTGAGATCGGTGATCAAAATTTAATGTGGTCAAAATACTGATGTTCCATGGATCCTGCAAAAGTACAAAAGACGAAAGAGAAGAAATAATTAGTTCCCATTGTCTGAAGAAGGTCTGCAGTTCAAACGTTTTGAAATGTGTCAGTGTCAGGCTTACGTTTATCAACCGAAAACACGTTTTCAAAACATTAATTCACAGCTATAGACAAGTTTACTTAAAAACACTAAACCCACTGTTTAATGGATACAACTCATAAGATTGCTTTGCAGAGAACAAATAATTGGGTGATTTCAAGTACGGTGCATGTTAGAGGCTGGTGTTAGTGTTATCGCAACACCAACACCAGCCTTAACACCGTACTTCAAATCACCCAATGTGCCCGGTCCTCATTAATGACATTCTCTTATGTTTCATATACTTGAGACGGAGGAACTGTGTGAAGTTCACTGACGCCAGCAACCTAAGTGTTCTTTTAAAAGTTGTTTTAAGGAAAGTGCTTAATTAGTTCGTAGCTTCTGAATAAAGTTAAAGTGCTCTCTGTCAAGTTTTATACGATGGGAAAGTGATTGTAGACGACATCACTCCGATGGTGTCGAATTTAAGCAATCATTAACAAGTGCCCCCCCCCCCCTCCGTTGACAAAACAATAAAAAGATAATGTGAACATAAAGAAATACATACGGATATATAGAGTGTGCCCATGCTCATGATTATGGGGTTTTACAAAGTTTTTGTTTTAAATATAATATGTAAATGTGAACAATAGCCCACCACCAGCAGGACCCCGGTGCAATAGTGTAACTCTAGAGGGCCAATCAAATGGTCCACTGCATTTAACTCAAAAAGTATAATTAAACAAAATATGTATCAATACTAAGTACTGCTTTGATATGAGGTGACCACATAGGCGTACCCAGGGGGGGGGGTTAAACCCCCCCCCCTTTCCCAATTGTAGCTGGTCTCGAGACCACCTTTTAGCGGTCTCGACTGGTCTCGGCCTCGAGAATTGCGAAGAAACCCAGTCTAGGCCTCGAAAATGTTGAAATCTCTTGGTCTCGGTTTCGAAAAGTATCCACGAACCCCCCCCCCCCCCCCCCCCTCCCACCCTGCTGCTGCTGTTGAGAGGATTTTCAACCAATGGTCTTGGTCTCGGCCTAGAACATTTTGAAGGTACTTGGTCTCGGCTACGACAATTTTACAAGATAACCCCCCCCTTGAAAAAAATCCTGGGTACGCCACTGGGTGACCATGCGCACGGCCTGTAAAGGATTAGACTGTTTTCGCAAATGACTACGGAAGGGCTGAGTACGGAGGAATCAGTCAGCTGTGACCGTATCCATACTCTGGCTACGTCGCGAACTATTTGCATTTTCGCAATGAAGAATACGGGGAACGTGCATCGATACGATGGGAACGTGTCCTTGCTCGAGTGACCAAGCGCGCTGATTGGCTGACCCCACTGACCTCTGGCTGACCCATTGAAGTAAGGGCTTACCACGCCGCTCGGTACTCGCTGTACACCCGACGCTAATTCGGCCAACTACCGTTGTAGATTTGGACGCTACGCGGAAATGTTTGCACTGAGTGCGACCCCCCGCTAAGATTAGCGTTGTAGAATGGCCGCGTAGCGGTTGCGAAAACAGCCTTTTGAAGAACTTTGGTTGTTATGTTGCCCATACACGCTATCATGGCTATTGATCACACTATGAATTATTGTTCCACCTTTTAAAAACATACCAAAATAAACTATATACAACATAGACAGCTTAGACTAATAAATATGCTAATTAATACTGACGTGACGTGGGAAATGACATGAAATCATAATAAAAACTTAAAATCAAAATAATTGAATTGATTAATTCATACACGCACGTAGTCAATATCAAATAAAAGAAAAACAACATTACTGTACAATACGCACATACAAATGTGTTTTTATACAAATGGGGAACTTAACAATACATATTACAGTATATATTTAGGTCCCAGTAATAAACAATATAATAATCTCATAAATATTGACGTCAGTGGCGCCCGTAATACTAATCATCAAAGCGATATTTATATAGATATACAATTGTATGACTGTGAACAAACTGAACATGCTGCGTGCAATGTAAATGGGACCATAGGCCATGTTGGCGTAAGGCAAAGAACTGTTAGTGTATAGGGGGCAGGGGCAGAGGCTACATACTTTAGGATGTTTTGAGAAAGAGACACCTACAACTCGGGCAAAATGTGTTATTTTCGGGTAACAATTAGTCAGAACATCAAATTCGAGCAACTTGCAGTTTCGTGCCCAATTTGTAATTTTGGGGGCAAAATTGTATATACTTTCCGTGCAAAATCATATAATTTTTGGGTTGCCACAGTAAGTGGTAAATAACTTTTTTTTTTTTTTTTTTTTTTTTTTTTTTTTGGGGGGGGGGGGGGGGGGGGGGGAGGAGGGACGGTTTCCAAGTGACATCGGGAAGGTCGATATTCTTGCAAAAGTCCCCACCCCCCCCCCCCCCCCCCGGCAAATTTAATGAGCCCGTCAGCTCATGAATGAGACATCTCACAAAACGTGACAATATAGTGTATACCAATACGGAGCTGTGTTTGAATTGAGAGTTTACAGAACTTACAGAACATAAATGGTCAACAGTTTCTTAATTAATAGGAACTTAAGTTCAGTCAAGATATTCTCAAAATCTTTCACAGGTGATAGGAATATAATAGAGATATCAACTCAGTACAGGACATTGATGCATCTCTGATGTCAACTTGATAATATGCAAAATTATTTCCAATCAATAGGAAATCACACATCTTTCATGGCGGTTTTGATGCTACCGAAAGTAAAAAGTAAAAACCACATACTCACGCACAAGTAAAAAGTAAAAACCACATACTCACACACAAGTAAAAAGTAAAAACCACATACGCACACACAATTTAAAAGTAAAAACCACATACTCACACACAAAAAAAAGTAAAAACCACATACTCACACACAATTTAAAAGTAAAAACCACATACTCACACACAAGTAAAAAGTAAAAACCACATACTCACACACAATTAAAAAGTAAAAACCACATACTCACACACACACCACTTTTGCCTTTAGGCGGGTTAGGATAGAGAAGGTAGTGCAAACTACAGTAGATGAAGAATCATAATTATACTAACAAATTAAATGCAATATCACTTAAAGTTAAACCGCCAACAGGGATCCATTTTGTACGTGCACGTATGCGTGTGTATTCCAGATTATATTCCAAAAATGTTTCCAATGCAATGCTGGATAGTCATGAAATTAATCACATTGGCTAGAACATAACTGTAGAACATTGCAGAATGACGCACATAGGAAATGTTCCTCGGTATGGGATCCAATAGGAACATACTGGTAGTCTTTGCAGATGGTAGTAAGCTCTTGTAGTTGTAGTGCTGCCACAAAAATGAAAGCTTCAATCTCTCTCCACCTCTCCTCTTCTCCTTTTTCTCCCTCATGTTTATATTTCTCCATCTATTTCCTATTTCCTTCTATCTTTCCTTTTCTTCACTATCTCTCTTTCTTCATTTCCACCTCAGCTTCTCTTACTCTCTACCTGCGAAGTTCAACATCAATCCAGAACCATGCAACTCGATACGCGACGATACTGTTACAAATCGAGCAGCATAAATATTCTCGACTCGGACATGAATGGAGCGCTCTTCGGGCGGGCTACGGAAGATCCCAAACAAAAACACCATTGGCTTTCTTTTCCCCTCGCCCCCATGCCCCTTTAAGGGCCCGGTCACATATCACCGGATAGCGTAAAACGGATGAGCGACGGAGAGTATCATTTTCAATCCGTTCATCTCCGTTCGTATGCGTTTCCATGTCAGGCGATGTACGTTGTTCTATCCGGCGGAATGTTTTGTGCATGAAGCAATGGAGACGACTTTCACCACCGGATAATTTGATTTCGCATATTTTCTATTCGGCAGGCGTCCGTTTAATCTATCCGGTGGTATGTGACCAGGCTTTTACTGCCAAACTCGACACTTTCTTTGGTGTTCCTAGAGTGGTTTGGTATTATTATTGTTAATGGATGGTACATACGCCCTAATGCCCCGTTCTTAACCTAGCTCCTGTTTGGGTACGCTTGTTATGACGGGGGCTTTAGCTGTTAGGTCTTCGTCTGCTCATGCTCACACGTGGGGTTCGACTTGACTGAATACAGAGTGCATTAAGACCATCGATGGTAAGACCTCTTCCCTTGAACATGTCATGCATGTTGAACTGTGATGTGGAAGATGCGGGTTGATGAAGCAGATATACAATACATGCAAGGGCGTAGATACGGGGGGGGGGGGGGGGCACCCCCAGGTGGCTCCATCCCAAAAATCATGCTTACGGAAGAAAATGGACAACGGAAAATCGTCAAAATAATATAATTTGTAAGACGAATATCATAATTCTCCCATTCTCACATAAATAGTGAAGCCCGGCAAGCCCACTCTTTTGTTTGTTGTTGCTAGTCAGGTGTGTCCCCTTATGATGAAGACCCCATTTTTGCTTGCTTGTCAGGTACACAACCTGTGCCCCCTCACGAAAATGCAAGCCCCCCTGGTACCCCCACCCCCCCCCCCCCACCCACTGAAAAAAAATCCGATCTATATAGTATATACACCACTATTTAGATGTACAAGTTGGATAACGCAACCTTGCCATTTTGTCAACCTATTAAATAATATGTCATGTGTAAATGTGTTAAATTATAATGTTATTTGACGTTGGGGATGATTTTAAGCTCGAAGAAGGCAGAATGTAGGATACACAGTAACCGTTAAAGGGTGACCTAGTAACATTGTCCAAATCCACAAACTTTACTCGCTCGGATCTCTAGTGGTTCTCCCATACATTGTTGTATTCGTATCTACCAATCTGCCAATTGAAGCATGGAACAGGTTTCGTTACTTCGAATTTCCCTTTTGTTACTTCGAATTTCCCTTTCGTTATAAAGATATTTACGATTTAAGTGTTTTAAGTGATTTGTAATTATCCACTTGAAAGTTGTAACTGTGAACAAAGTGAGTGCAATGGGTCTGCGAATATCACTTTTCATTTTCGCTCATTACTAGGCCACATAACATCAAAAGATAAACGTTAAATTTTCACACATTACTTAGTGGAAACATCAGATAACAAAAATAAACATTATATATCAACCATTCATCACTTGTATACATGTCAACAAAGTTACTAGATCCCTTTAAGTATTTATTATTTTCCACGCACCTGCTAATATCAATTATTGCTAAGTAACAGAGCGTCGTTCATTGCACTTGTTATTGTTTCTTCTTTATTTCAACGTTCAATGCAGGAATACGCAAATACTAGTATCAATTGTACCGATCATTCTGATCAAAACAATGTTTCTTATCTAAATGAAATTCTGAGAAAATATAATCATGAGTATTAGGGCGCATCGAGGCTATATGTCATCCTCTACGGTTCTCACTCCGCCGAAACAACATTGAAGGCAATTACCTACTGGGCAATACTCAACTTACAGCAGTTCAAAACTACAAATACCTGGGTCTTACCTTTTCTCACAACCTATCCTGGCAAAAACACATTGATGGAATTGCATCGAAATCCAACCAAATGCTCGGGCTTATCAATAGGAATCTACGACGCTCTTCCCAGAAGATCCGACAACAAGCCTTCTTCTCCCTATAGTATATCCCCTAATGTAGTATGAATAAATGTTGTGAAATTTTTTGCTATAATCTTGGAAACAGTTTTTAATTTGGTCTAAATACATTACTGATGAGAAAAAGTGATGTTTCCATTTTATATTTTTGGTCCCAGGGTGCATTTTGGCGATTTTAAAGATAATTAGCTAGTTTGCATATTTGTGATATAAGGTCAGGGGTCATATTCTATCTAGGGATAGTACAATATTGATAAAAACTAGTATTCTAGGGTATTTTGAGGCAAGGATTCCATTTCTGGTGCTCGTTTGTAAGTGCTGTATGGGAAACACTCTGAAATCCAAGATGGCTTCCCCTAATTTGCATATTTATGAATATTATTGATTTTCAGTGGCTACAGCCCCTAATAAGCAATAATTCCGGATTATTATTTGTCAGTTATTTTCTAAGTATGTATTTATGATATCAAAGATGAGTTGCCATCGTGGCAACCTCTAGCAATGCATATTATTTGCATAATTATGTATTTTACCTAATTTGCATATTCCCCCAAATTGAGTATATTGGGAACCCGGCAAGTAAAAAAGACAAGTAATACCACTTTTCCAAGGTTTTAGGGGGCAACGAATCCATTCATGATACTTATTTACCTGTATCACCATGGCATCCATCTCAATTCCAAGATGACTGCTCCCTAAATTACACATGTTATGATACACGACTATATTATTTCGGTTATATTAGATTGATATTATAATGTTTTGACTTGTAATTATTGGAATGAGCAACTACAATACTTGAATCACAATGTAGTTGTTTGCTTACAGTAAGCAAATCATACTTTTATAAATTAAATGGCATTAAAGTAGCAAATAGCATTATTTACTTTAAAATGACAAATGCGGCCATCTTGGATTTATGTGGGTTGCCGAGGAGATACAGGTAAATAAGTATCATGAATGGATTCGTTGCCCCCTAAAACCTTGGAAAAGTGGTATTACTTGTCTTTTTTACTTGCTGGGTTCCCAATATACTCGATTTGGGGGAATATGCAAATTAGGTAAAATACATAATTATGCAAATAATATGCATTGCTAGAGGTTGCCACGATGGCAATTCATCTTTGATATCTTAAATACATACTTAGAACATAACTGACAAATAATAATCCGGAATTATTGCTTATTAGGGGCTGTAGCCACTGAAAATCAATAATATTCATAAATATGCAAATTAGGGGAAGCCATCTTGGATTTCAGAGTGTTTCCCATACAGCACTTACAAACGAGCACCGGAAATGGAATCCTTGCCTCAAAATACCCTAGAATACTAGTTTTTATCAATATTGTACTATCCCTAGATAGAATATGACCCCTGACCTTATTTCACAAATATGCAAACTAGCTAATTATCTTTAAAATCGCCAAAATGCACCCTGGGACCAAAAATAAAAAATGGAAACATCACTTTTTCTCATCAGTAATGTATTTAGACCAAATTAAAAACTGTTTCCAAGATTATAGCAAAAAAAATTGCTACTTTACATAACCTGATAGACTACTAGTCAGACCTCGCTTGGAATATTGTGCAACAGTCTGGAATCCATCTACAAAGAAGAGCATCTCAAAGATTGAAGCTGTACAGAGGCGAGCAGCAAGATTCGTTCTTCAACAATACCGCCATTCTGAGAGTGTGTCTGCTATGATTCAACAACTTTAATGGAGTACACTGGAAAGACGCAGACACATCTCCTGCCTTAGCCTCCTCTACAAAATTCAGAATGGCATGGTAGCAATTACACCTGACCAACTCCTCACACCAATGGCCCCAAGCATCACCAGACAATACCACCCAAATAAGCTCAAGCATATACATACTCGAACTCAGCTTTACCAGAACTCCTACTTCCCACAAACTGTAACAGCATGGAATGCGCTCCCCAATAATATATTGGCTTCTACATCACTAGGAGCCTTTGCGGGAGCAGTTGCCTCAATCGGCAATTAATGGGACACCTCACCGGTTCCCCTCGACTCTACGTCCTGACTGATGGACCCTGTCGAGTACCCAAGTAGAAGTAGAAGTAGAAGTATAATCTTTAAAGGCACATTTCTAACGTAAAATTAAAAAACATTATATAATATATATATTATAATTAAAAATATCAAGCACAAATTGTAGTAGATGCAACATTAAAGTTTGTGCTGATTTCACTTGGTCTGATTACACATTTTACACTGACAGTTTTAAAGGAACTACAGCGTCTAGATGGCCTAATTTTCACAATTCGGCTCTCTATATGTAATTTTCCCGAAGAAAAAGAATTGGCAGTCATTTCTCATGAAATCAATCAATTTGGGGGTAATGACGTCATCTAAAGAACGGACTAATGAACTAAATTCTGTAGATGACGCGTCATGACGTAAGCCAATGAATTGTCAATCACATGTCGATCACGCTGCCGATTCCGGACCCTAAATGTGGGTGGGGCGTAAACTGGCTGCTAAGTGAGATATGGCATCAGAAAACTAGTCTTAAATCACTACTGTGTTTATTTTCATGGATTTTTTTTTGGCAGACCTATGTTTCAAGTCATCAACTATGGAATAAGTGTCAAAGTACGTTGTATTCTTTAGGTCCTTTAAGGAACTCGTAAAGATATCATAAGTTCCTAACTTTCACAATGCATGTTATATGTTTTGCTGGTGTGGATATCCGTTATCACTGTCTAAATACATATCTAACTATTTACATTGACAGAAGAAAATCGTAAAGATATAATATTGTAATTTTCACAATGCATGTATTATTTTCTCTGTTGCGAACATAATCACTGCCTGAATACATATCTAACATTTACATTTTACATCGACAGAATAAACTCGTAAACATCATAAGTTTGTAACTTTCACAGTGCATGTAATATTTTCTCTGTTGTAAATATATTATACGACCGTAATCACTGTATAAATACATATCTACCATTTACATTTTACATTGACAGAGTAAACTCGTAAATATATAATATCATAATTTTCACAATGCATGTATTAATTCCTCTGTTGCGAACATAATCACTGCCTGAACACATATTTACATTTTACATGAACAGAAGGCGCTCGTAAAGTTATTATCATTCCAAGCTCCCGATATGATATGATATGATATGATATGATAGTAAATCCTAGGGCGCACTCAGATATGTCCGGGGTTAACAGGTGCAGACAGGATTGGGTCAGAGGTCAAGTTGTAGTGTGTATCGCTAGCGCTTGGTGGCGTAGATTAAGAGGGGAGTGGGAGGGTGTTTATTGCCCCCCTGCCCCCTGCTCCCTGCGGGACGTTTGCCCCCCCCCCCCCCCCCCGCCTCCCTAACTCACCGGTCCCCTAATGTGAAGGAAAAGAGGAGGGGGGGGGGGGGGATACATAGCGCGTTATTTGGCAGGGGTTACCCTCTCGTAGTCGTATATGAAACCTTGACTCCGTCTTTAAGCCCCCCCCCCCCCCCCCCCTACGCGTTAGAGCTGAAAGCACTCAAAACACACCGCGATTTGTCGAAGGGGGTCTTAAACTGTGACCCTATGGCTTCGACGTTGGAGATATATTATGGCTGTCGGCTGTGCAAGAGACATGACAACATGAATGTCATAATGCGTGTTCAAAGTAAACAATGGATCGTTAATGCGTTTGCATGTGTGTGCGTATGTGTGTCAGTGTATAATTAGTTTGAAAAGTTGTTGAAAATGGGAGTTAGTTAGTTTCCCGTTTCTGAATACAAATTAGGGTGCAGCAATACAGATACACTTATAGAGTATCATAGTTATCAAAGTATCATCAGAGAACCGAATAATATCATATTAGGGGGGGGGGGGGAGGGGCGCATGCCCCCTAATAGTTAGACAAAGCAATAAAACAATGAATTACGTGCGGCCAATCAGTCCACCCTTGCTATATACGCCACTCTGCGACATACTGTTAGGCCTATGTACTCTCATCCATTTCATGAAATGAAAGCGGGAAATAAAATGAAATTTATTTATTGTCAATAATAATCAGTTCAATATTTACAATTTACAATAGTCATATATAGTACAGATTAATGAAACATCTTGAATTAACAATACAATAGAAAGAATTGACAAAGGGGGCTAACAAAATAGCACAGTGCTAATCGAGGTTAGTCCCGAAAATAATAAATTACGGAAACAAAATACATTTCAGCTGAACTAACTTATTTACACTATATATACAGAAATTGAATTTGTATCAATTAAATAAGATATATAATATATATACTTACGTGGATGCATTTGCGAGAAGAAAAAGAAAAAAAACATCAGCCTTTAAATCAGAATACCGCAGCTCAAACTTTGGAAAGGAGAAAAGGTGGAATGGAATTGAGCACGACTCCTATACAGCCCCTGGGTATTTCTGGGCGTGAACTTTTGAAAGCACTTATCTGGCGCTAAGGGTACCGAAAAGATATTGAAGAGAAAACATACCCCGAAGATATTTTGTTCATTTTCACTCGCCGAGTTCATTTGGATGTTGGGCGGGAATGTAAGTGCCCACATATAACCTTCTGCGTAGTTGACTTGCAGCTCTAACACATCACATACAATATATATATATTTTTTAAAGAACAACCAGACATGTATGTTCTCATCCGTACACGAGCAAACACGCGTAAACACTTTCAAATTCAACATTCAAATTCACTTACATTTTACAGCTCAGTTGTCACTTCACTCGATTTTGTTCATGAATAGCTTTGTAGCAAAATATGTATTGTTAATCTTTTTAAAATAGACTGTTGCGGATCCCACATACATGTAGATACCACTCCTCTCCCCCCTCTCTGTATGTCCGCCCTCTCTCATACCCCCCCCCCCTCTCCCCCTCTCTCCATGTCATTATATCTATCTATCCTATACTTTTGCCATTCAGTGAGATACCACCCCTCTCCCTCTCTCTGTATGCCCCCCCCCCCTATGCCCCCCCCCCCCCCTCGATCTCTCCCCTCTCGGTATGTATTGTTCTATCACCCCCTTCTCCCCCTTCCTCTCTCTTTCTATTCATATCATTCTATTTATCTCTCCTACCTTTGCCACTACATTACTTCAGTGAGTTATGGCCAGCGGGTTAATGTCAAGGAACACTTCAAGTGTATACTTGACATCATACACTGGGGTGACAATATAAACACCATAATTATAGGAAAGAATGTAAACGATTGCATGATATAGGGGGGTTAGATGGTCGAATACCAAGGTGTCAGGATAATATTTTAACCTATAATGTGTGCGTGTGTGTGTGTGTTTGTGTGTGTGTGTGTGTGTGTTTGTGTGTGCGTGCGTTTGTGTGTTTATGTGTGTTTGTGTGTGTTTGTGTGTATGTATGTCTATGTGTGTGTGATTTTGCTTGTGTGTTTTTGTTTTGTGCTTGTTGGTTTGCTTGTTCGCTTATTCATTTCTTTGAGTGTGTGCGTGTGTGTATGTATGTTTGTTTGTTCGTTAGTTTGCTTACTTCTTTGTTTGTTTAAGTTGTTTTAGTGTGTGTGTGTGTGTTTTGTACGTGTGTTTCCTTTGTCGGTGTGTAAATTTGTTCATATACATTAGCGTCTGTCTGAATCGTCCATCGAAACGTTATAATAATGTTTTTTTTTTAAAACATCACTTTATGTAAACCCGGTGTTGGATACGAGATAATCGTACAACGTAAAAAGGCGGTTTTTAAATGTCAATTCATAAAGACTGAATGAAAAATGTTGGCACGTAAACTGATTAGAGTTGAGGAGTGTTTTAACTCCTTCCTTATCCTTACAATTTAATGTGAGAAATGAATTGTTTCCGTCACCAAAGCCGTCCAAACCCATACTTAATAATAAGTTATAATTGTTATGTTTTCAAAACGATTCAAGGTCGCCATTAATTTCCGTCAAGATCCTTTATAATAATTTCAGAATGAACTATTTGTGACCTAATGATTCGTTTTTGAAATAATATACTGACAATCTAATAAACTCGTCTATCACAAGTGACAAAAGAAAAAGAACATTTCGCTCAATGGGAACAGGCAGGGAGGTATGAACATACAATTAATATGATTATTGCCAATAATTGTGGTAAAACTAGGCTGAAATTTCCATTATGCGTAACTGATTATATGCAATTATAACCCTTCAACATAATCGAAAAGATCATTCAAGTTCATTTGAATCGCAACTACATTGGATTTGTATTTATATTATAAAATATCTCACCAATGGTGACTAAACGAGGTACACATTATAATGAATCTACGAAATAATTATTGACGCTTAGAACCTAGCGTTTACATGTACTGTATATATATAATTAATTGAGTATAGTGGCATAGAATGTGTTGAATATAGGGAATACTAATGCGAGGCTTTGGGAAATAAATTTATTTTACATTTTACAAGTTCTACAATATTCAAAGGAGAAACAAACAGAAACCTATAAGTCAGGGTTTCAGGTTAATCTTTTTTCGATTGCAAGTGGATTTAAGTCTTGTAAAAATATTTCCCTCAAAATTTGTGAAGGCCCGAAACACTGCACCCCACCAAAATGATAATGTATACAATCCTATTGACGAGGCTCGGCGTGTATAATACGAATACAACATTGTTTTCCTATTCATTCATTGTTAGTTTTGAAATCTACAACTTTGCACGATTAGGCCACAGCAAAATATGAATTTTATAAATTGTTGTAAAATTATAATGTTTGTCAGTGCAGAGTTGAGTCATGCCAACATGTTAAACTGATTACAACCGTCATTCCGTTCATACAAAACCAAAAAGAGTATGGTATATTATTGAATGTGTTAGACTATTTCATAAGTACATTATTCTACATGAATAATGTATGACGCTTACGGTATTAGTATACAGTTACACACTTTTCGATTTTTAGTAAAAGATGACGCTGACAGAAATCACGACATTATTATGCGTTAAGCTGTTGTGACGTTATATATTGTGTGAACAAAATTGTTATGACAAGTCATTAATATTATACAAGGTGAAAGGAACATAATATTTACAGCAAAACAAAACAACCTGGACTCGTGGGAATATAAATTGAGAATAAGTATATACATGTGACAAAATGTATCCTCTCGCAGATTATACTGAAAGGATTATGGTGACACATTAATCAAACAGAATCAAGAAGTGATTCTCATCAATTTGACGCGACCGGGCTGAGATAAGATCTTTAATTAGCACGCAACAAAGATCGACGATCAATAAATCATTGATTAAATCCGACATGAACACGATGTATATAAAATTATACATAATATATCATGATTTTTGTGGACGTTGAAATATAATACAGCAAGAAAGATCAACGATCAATCAATCATAGATTTAAACCAACATGAACACCATGTACATAATAATATATCATGACTTTTGTGGACGTTAAGAAGAACAACGATCAATCAATCATTGATTTAATCCAGCTTAACACGATGTACACCATATATCATGACTTTTGTGGACTTTAAAATATTATGATAACGTCAAAAAAATGCAAGCTGAAATATTGCTTCCCATGAGTGACACAAACAATCGGAAAGCATCATGACAAGGTGAAATACGTATTTAAAAAAAATATCATAATGATGTTTGAGAGAATAATTAATTTTAATATACAAAAGTGAGTTTGAAATGTTCTCTCTCATGATATTAGCAGCATGCTCTCAGACAGATTAATATAACCACCAAGTTTCTACAATCCATCTGGTCTACTTCCCATTTTGGTTTACGTGCTGACTGAAACTTCCAGCACTAGCCCCAACTCTAACCCTAATCCCAACTCCTAACCGTAATCCAAATCTTAACCCTAATCCCAACTTCGCACCCTAACCCCAATCGCTAATCCTAAGTCTCATAATTCTTATTTTGCTAGTAGGTGGAATAGGCGCTGCAATTTGTTCTTTAAAAGGAATGATTTTAATTTAATTTCATTTTTAATTTTAAGAAGACAAATCTGACTCGCTTTCCGTACATTTTCACGATTATAGAGCCTTTCTATGATTATAATCTGAGCTTAATTGGTCATATGCAAAAGAAATAGCGAGATGGATAGTTTGAATTCTTTCAAAAATTATTATACATAATTACATAATATACTTGACTGTAACAATACACATTAAAGACGCTTTTGGGATTATGCTTATTGTTAGAAATACAAATTAATATCGTGATTCATTTTTCGTACACTTACTTTAATGTGGTTTATCACTAATTTTGAGAATAATATTTTAAGTAATGTTCAATTTTCTGTTATCATGCGGCGGAAGATTTGTACTCGATTGTATTAACTGAAATTTACACTATAAAATTCCATGATAATGCCTGCGGAGACGATTAAACATTCAAATTATTCAGCCGACACGGCTCCCTGGCACTCTCAATGCTAAAACTAATCTAATATCACGACTGCGGTGCCTTCTAATGTACAATTTTGCTTACATGTATCTTATAATTATACATATAAAGTTATATTATAATCTTCGTTTCAAACAGCCTACAAAAGCGCTGGGTTTGATGTTTTGTTTTGTTTTATAATGCAAAAGAGGGGAAAGCATTTGTCAAAAATAAAAATGGTGATATATATGTATTTATTTATCAATTTCCACATAAGGGTGGGGGGGGGGGGGGGGGGTACACAAAAAGCGGGGCAAATATTCCCTCGTCCCTCCCAAAGCAATGATAGCTATGCAACTGATTTTAAATGATACGATTTGGGAAAGGGGGAAATCATTACAACTTGAATTTTTTCACAAGCACAGAGTAGAAAAGGATATTCTCCTCTATAACTATGCATGGTGAACGTGATCATACGCGGCAATCGCCACGGGCATGTCAATTTAAGTGCGTAAGTTAGCTATTACAACTTTAAAGGATGTCCTGCAAAAGGGAATCTGCCCCTTCCTCTGAAAAAATGGATCTGTTTGGACGGTTGATGACCATCCCTACTATAATAAAGGTGGTACTATGGTAGGAAATATCACATTTTTATCAAATAAAACGCAATTTAGAGGCGGTTATAGAAAGGAGTCAAAGTAAAATGCTCTAGGCCTCTGACTCACTTGAATGTTTCCCCACCTGGTACATCGTTTTCACTTCGGCCCCTAAAGAGCATTTAAATCTCAAACAGCGTTCCCACCCATAGTAAAGGGTGTCCTGTTAAAAAGCGTATATCGCCTCCAGCGAATATAGAGGCTATAACGGTATAACCACTCATGAAATTTAACAGTCGTTATCCCATTTTGCGGCACTATAGGCGGTGCGCAAGGAAATTAATGACCTGGATATTATTTTTTGCTTTCTACGAGAGAATGTAATTTTCTCACATATATTTTTTTAGGAAAAGCACAAACGGCTCACCACCCGTTCCAAAACAAATCTTTAAATTAGTTTTGAGTTCGCAATGATAATAATAATAATAATGGTGGATACTTATATAGCGCACGTTCCGTCTTTCGACGCTCGCGGCCCATCATCGGATACATACTGCACCCAATCCATCACACAAAATGCAAATTTTCCACTCCCTGGGGAGCATTCCAGCTAGGCAACCTTGTTGGTGCACACAGTGCTAAGTAACTCCGTTCCATTCCGGGTACCCATTTATACACCATGGGTCGAGAGCAGCAAATGTGGATACATTTTCTTGCTGAAGGAAAATCGCGATGGGCATACCTTGGGTTCGAACTCGGGACCTCACGATTGGAAGGCACGCGCTCTACCAAACTTGCCACACCACGTCCACATCACGTCCATATGAACAATTCTTTGCATATTGCGAATGGTTTGAACACATGAATGAAAACGAACATGGAAATGACATATAATTATATACACCCTGCCCCGCATGTTGCATTCAGAATTAATCAATGTTCTGTGTGATTAATCGTTCTCTTATTGAGATCACGCGCGGTTAACAACGTCAATATCCTGGCACACTTCCATAAATCAGTGTCGACCATGCAGTTACTTTTCGAAAACTCCAAATTAAGTGAATGAGAAAAGGTAATTGCGTAGAAAGGGTTTTAATGAGAGAGTGAAACATGAGGTTTGTTCAAGTGCTTTGTAGGCTTGTAGCACAATATATAAGTAACAGTAGTACCGTACACCATGTATAATGATTTATAGTTTAGTAATTATTACAATAATGTATTCAAAATACAGCTCGAAGTGAGAGACCGTCGAACATCATGAATCCAACTAATACAGCAATTAAGCTTTGTTTTTAATAAATTCGTTGGCTTAGGATATTGTTGCCCGAAACGTCTAATTTAGCTATAGCTTCGAACTTTATATTGGATCCAAGTAATATGACATTGTAAACCCATCATGATTATATACAGAAGAAGAAAAGGTCGCAAATTACAACAACAATTACAAATAATTAGGTTCAAAAATTGATCATGAATACGTCTTGGTTACTTTCAATTACCGCGGTAATATAGACAAACAGTAAGTCATTGTAATGCGTCATAATATAATAGAGTTAATAAATAATAAATTGTACATTTCATGATTGTTTTTTCCTTTTTCAAAAATCTAGGTAGGGTATGGAAATACCTTATTCGTAACTATACAAGTGTGATTAACCACGGGGTATTTTGTTTTTATATTAGATGCGTTTGAATATAATGTGGACTGCATGTGTGGTCGATTGTGGAAGATTTTGATAACAATCAAATTGTCTTATCTTATAGTACTCATTCTGTAATTTCTGTCATTTCATCGCAAAGTTAAAGACGCAAATAATTCGCTGTAACTCTGACTATACAGTATCAGTTTTTAAGTGAAGACATTAGACACGCCAGTGATTATACACCTTTGTTGGTAGTTAACACTATCGCCATTACCCTAACTACCTATACCATAATTAGATTGTTATTATCGACTTTTTATCGTAATCATCATTATCATTAGTAGCTAATTTACACGAAGGAAAAATACGTATTATGGTACAATGCAATTAGTCTTCACATATACAACAAAACATGTTCCCCACGTTATTGTTATAAGGTAATTAATGGTAATGGGTGTCTTTTCAGAATATTAGAATACCGCTCGTATAACGATCATAATTATCTCTCCGTGTGTGTCCTATTTCCAAACCACACCTGCACTCTATTATTCGGCATGTAGTTTTACTGATAATGATAATAATGTCGATTTATATAGCCACTAATATGACTGATCATAATCTCTATATAACCGCTTTATTATTGCATCAGTCATCGGAAACACACACACACAGTCAACCTGCACTTACAGTGCTCTTTCTCAACTCCCTAGGGAGTATTCTAGCCAGCTAGGCTACCTATTACAGGTGCCCACATGCTTTACATGCTTTTTATTTCTTATATGCCTATAAATAAGTGTAAATTATGGACATTTAAATAAGTAACAATAACCAGAGTGCAGACATTATATTGTTTAATATAATTAGTATTCTAGACTATTATTTCATAACTGTTGCTAACGTTCGTTATCCAAAGTATGCATGGTACATGATATTTAAGCAGCGCACTATATAAACTTAGTTATGAATGTGGTAGATTTCACGTTCGTTTGAATATTCAACTATTAAACTTGCAAATAATAATAACATTTTGGAATCTTTACATATTTTAACCAATACAAATTGCTAATTTGGAAATATCGATTATATTCTTATCATTGACGTAAATATCACGTGCTACGGTATGGTATTACTTTGTTCCCTCTGAATCAAGGTCAGACAAGCCACTTATATAAAATAACACGCTAATTGATCGTTATTATCATGTTTTTATTTCGTCATGTTACATTTAATACTATATAAAATATTGAATTTAATAATACCGAAGTGATTTATATGTTTGTATGATGATACCTTCTCTGCGAGTATAAATACAATTTCCCAATTCATCTGTCCGTATTTTTAGAACCAACAACGATTTCAACTTAATATAACACACTCTGCTTACATTATTAATCCAAATTAATGCCATTTGTAACGTGGAAGCGCGATCAATAAATAATGCGACCGTGACCAACGCCCGAATAGGTCACCGTACTTTTATGCCACGCCGTATGATAAATCTTCATTAGTCATTGATTGTTATTTGCTGTGTATCTGGAACCACCTTTGTAATAGAAGAGCTTAATTCCAAAAGGCGCTAAATCCACCTTTTCAACTTCGGAGAGAAACAGATTTCCATGTCCAACTTTGTACATATGCATATGGGAATATGAAAATGGAGCGTTCTATATTTTGATTTTGATTGTCTAATTTGTCCTAAACGTTTGATTTCTAAATTAGATAGCTACGTAGCTTATTGCTGTACTAAAATCGTTAACTCAATTTTTATGGAAAGGGGATTTAGCGCCTTTTGGAACAAATTTATTCATATATGTATACACATTTGGGAATACATAAACGCTATCCATTAACTTTGTCAAATTCAACAAATAATCACTTAGAGCTACAACTATGTTTTCTCTATAGTACATGTTGTTGTTTGGCTTATGGTAATTGAAGAATGAAATGGGTTTTGATCTTTAATTGTCTCCCAAAGTATGGATATATTTCGTATTGAATTGAAATGTGTTCCGGAACGCTTTTCGATTGTCATGATTGTAGTAATAATCAATGGGAAGTAGGTGATACAAACATTCATGTAAATTGTCACTCTTTTCACTAAGTAAACATAGGTCTATTTCTAGGAAACTATTACACATCATTCAGAAGAATTTTACAATAATTATTAGTATAATTGATCTCAGCTATATTTGATGTTAGACAACAGTCAAACCTGTGTATATATATAGTGACTAACCAAGGGAAACCAGAAAAGTGGCCAAAAAGTAGACAGATTTGACTGTATATTACTTTTTAAAGCTGACTTACCTTGTTTTCGATATCAATCCCGCTGTTAGCAGCTTCCGATTCACACCTCAGGATAAGTTATATATAATCCAAATTCCCCCTCAAAAATAGAAGTCAATCCTTGATAATTCCAATGTTTGAACTGATTTTTGTATAACTGATTCCAGTGAGAAAGTTTTGTGTGCGCTCATGGGTAAAGAACATCCATGTATGTATTCGCTCAGCTAGTGACCATGTACGTATAGTGTATAGCTTACCAGCCGCCAAAAGTATAGCTGCTCCCGTGCGTGCAGCCGACAAGCTACCGTGAAAAAACGTTGAGCAATGTAGGGTGTCCGCGTGATCGCGATACTGCAACGTGATTGGTCAAAAATGGATTGAAGAGTGGTTGGTGGTATCCGCCTTTTAGCATGTGCTTTTCTGTTGAGAGATTGGTATAGGAATAGGAGAGAGTGTGTAAATACCGAGCTAGGGTGGGTACATGTATGTATTGTTATGGAGCCACTCAAAGAAAGAGAGAGAGTTAATACGCTTTTATTTATTTTACTTTATAGTTCACTTATTTTCTCGCACGTGGAATTAAATTGTCTGATATAAAAGCCTATAAATAACACGGCTGAACAATATGTAGATAAAGGGAATTAATGTTTATGTACGAGTTTTTGATAAATGATTCTTCATTTAAGTTACAAATGATCGAATCATTCCGAAATTATAATATCATTAATTTTGTATTGGACTTTGCTCGAACATAACTGTTGTTTCGCATGTTTTAATGAAGAAAGTTTAATTTAAACGATTGAGGATATAATTTAAAAGAAATTACATTTTCATACTAATTAATACACATCAATTCTTATACACAAGTAACACTAATAGACACAAATCTAAATAAATCAGGATGATAGTAATGGTGGAAAAGACGATTGATTGATTGATTGAATTTCTTTAGTTAAGAATAAAGAAGCTCCCTTCGATGATTGAAAATAAAACAAACACCATCTCAGAAATATATTTCCTATTCATGCATATCTACAGTGTCATAAGCTCATTAATATACAGCAATCGTACAACCCTGTTGCACTCAGAATATTGTTGTTAACCTCCCCCGTTATTCAATGAATGTAGATCAGTGCTTCTCAAATCGTTCACACCAATGCTTTATATTAAGTTCATAAATCAACTGACAAGTTATGTCATGAATGATGATGATAAACAGATCACCCATTCCAACATTCCAACTATATGGGTCTTCTAGCTCCCTGGATCCAACAAAACTTAGTCCAATATTTAAAGCTACTGTCAGTTACGTGCAGTGAAACTCCATTAACCCTCTGCGTGTCACGGTCGAATCAGCGGTCAGAATACATAGAATCAGATAATTGATTTGCTCCTTAAATGGACTTAGTAACATTGTCCAAATCCTCAAAATACAATTGGAATTCTAGCGGATCCCTCATACCTTGTTGTATTCGTATTAACAATACAATCATGGGACAGGTTTCGGTTTTTTCAAATTTCCCTTTCGTTAAAAAGATATTTACGATTGAAGTTTTCAGATGTCAAATAATCCAACGGATCACAAAATCCGTGTACAAAGTGAGTGCAATGAGTTTGTGAATATCACTTTTCATTTGTGCTCATTACTCGGCCATATAACGTCCATTTGACTTGAAATTTTCACACAATACCATGTGGACATATCAGATAACAACAATATACATTGTACCAACTATTTATCACTTTTTGCACATATCAACAAAGTTACTAGATCCCTTTAATGCACGCCATAGATGTGTCTAGAATAAACTGATATACTCTATAAAGTATAAAGCATTCATACTTCTTACCAAGCTAAACTGCCTTTCGTTTCACTTTAGATTAAAAGGGGCTTAAGAAATTTATGTAAGAATGGGGTCTATAATAATCGTGGATTCTTGAAATTTAATTTAGCACTCAGGGGATTTGAACAGGATTGGCGTCACGATTACGATCGAATAATTATTGTTGGAAGGTGACCAGCGTAAAATAAAAGAAATTTTGAAAACGTATTCGGGCAATTGGAAGTATATAATAGCCAACTGAAAGATACGTTCACCTATTATAGTTTTCAAAACAAACAGAAACATTTACGACATTTCTCAAAAAGAGAACAATTCGTGTGTGCCTCTTTAATTCCAGACTGGTCCCCCCCAAAAAAAAAATTTCCTATTATTGCAGCTGTTTTAGGGGCTGGTCTAGTTTTAATATAAACAGGGTGTTTTGGACTAGATCATTAATTGGCGCCTTCTAAATCCCAAGTCTGTATTTATTCCGAAAATATTTGCGTTGGAACACATGAGCCCATCAGTCAATCAGTCTTGGCAAAGCGCCTGGATCGTGGGGATTTGACCAACAATTGTGATCTGTTGATAGCATGATTTTGTGGCTGCGAACACCCCCAAAACGGAAGTTATGTGGCTTAGTAATGAGCGAAAATGCAAAGTGATATTCGCTAACTCATTGCACTTACCTTGTTTACAGTTTGAATTTTCCAGTGGATAATCACAAATCGGAACATTTCAATCGTAAATATCTTTTTAACAAAAGGGAAATTCGAGTAAACAAAACCTGTTCCATGCTTCTATTAGTTATTCAAATACAAGGCTTGAGAGAACCACTGGAGTTCAAAGTTAGTTTTTGTGGATTTGGACAATGTTTCTAGATCCCTTTTAATACATTCTAAGAAAATGTAAACAAAATAAAAAATAAATTGCTGTTTCGGTTTATGTCGAGTAATTAACTTCTTGCAGCATCTATGAAATAACAAACTGTATTCACCATGTGGTAGAATCATCAAGGCATAGGAGAACCACACTATATATAAGGAGTCTCGAGACAGGTTTGCCTTTATTAACAAGGAAACTTAATGCTTATTATTGTTTCTAATATATTACTCATTCTAGTAGCCTAAGCCGTTAGTTTTGTGGTAATATACGGAAAACAAATAAACAAAAAACTTAAAAGTTGTATCATATTATTAATCTCGGTGCCTACAGTAACCTGCATGTATTAAGTTTATGGGGATTGCAAAATCTAGCAAGGGACAGGTTAACATGGTTAAGAGAGTACCTTCGCATCTTCATCCGCCAAAAGAAAATCACCGGGAACACTTCACACGGATGCATGGAATAAATATCCTGTAAAGTAATACCCGATGGAGTTTGCGACATCGATTTTGCATTCTCCGCGACACAAAACGACATTTCAGTTTAAATTTTCTTTGAAATCTTTCTGTGTGTTCACTTTCCAAGTTAGTGACTCATTCGAGCAGCAAATCTTAAGATGTTGGATACAATTACCCAGCTGATAACAGAGGTGACCGTGAGGAAACAAGAGGAGTCAGAGCAATGGTGTAGCTATATACGAGGGGGGGGGGGGGGGGGGGGGGTCTGGGGCCACGTGCCCCCCCCCCCCCCCACAAATTTTCTGTGCGTACCCAGGTGCCCCCACCCCCTCCCCTCATAAAAAATGGACAACATAATTATATCGCCTCAAAAAATGAAATTTTAAAGGGAAATATAAGCATTTTAGGCCAAGATCATTGTCAAACTATAATTGTCGGGGGCCAGATTACATCATTTATTAGCCAAACGGGTGAGAATTTGTTTTACTTGTCAGGCGAACCCAATCTGTGCCCCCTCATAAAAATCCAAGGACACTCCGGTGCCCCCCCCCCCCCCCCATTCCTGTAATAATCCTAGCTATGCCACTGAGTCAGAGAATGCAAAGGAAGGGTGGAAATTGAAGTGTAGATGGATGCGGGCAGGTATGGAAATTGAAAGACGCAGACATGGCAGACGCGCGTTGCATTATGGATAACACTCGATGCCCGTCAATGGAGGGGTCTGGTGTTGTTGCTAAGATGCGACGAGTTTAAAGATACTCTAACGTTTTTATTTTGTGTGTATGGTATAGGCTGAACGTAGTTTGAATGAGTGACGTACTGTTAATATTCCACGTTTTCATCTGTAAAGTACTAGTAATTAAAAAACATTCTGCAAGAACCCAATGCCATTTAATTAGACATGATCTTCGAAGCACTTTTAACTAAAGGGATCTTTTATTTCATAGTCACTTTTGTAGATGTATTGTATATATACCACTTCATCGAAGTGAACTTGTTTATCAAACCATTCCTTGTATTTGTATTAACTTATATAACAAATTTCCGGTTTTATGTAACTAAGATGACTTCGACGACCATTAACAAAAATTACTCGACACATTAGACGATAACAGTACATCGAGGAGTAACTATCGTCATGAACCAACATTTTACAGCGATGTATTTTGTGCAGGTACTCTTCATAACTATAGTCATGCTAGTGATGCTGTTTGCTAGAAAATGAATCTGGTCAGATACACACGTCAATGATACAAAGAATCCATCTTCGGAATTAAGATGACTATCAAAAAGCCTGAGAGCAGCTTTAAACAGCCCAACGATGATGCGAGCGAGGTATTCCTAGGTACGGTAGAGCGGCAGACGATACTCAGGTATGAATTCCCCCGGGGCGCCACGGCTTGGCGCCAAAATTGTTGCACGCTCGGTTCACTGTCCGCGTAATGGCTATACCCTACTGATGTGTCCATTATCAAGACGTTTATAAATTCCCTTTTTATATGTATTTTAAGTGCACGAGTAGCGTGTGCATCTTGATTTGTGTTCCGTTGTCTCTCCTTTCACTTTGTTTGTATTTAATTTCTCTCTTACTGACTCACTCTTTATAGCGCCGCCTGTCTCAATAGATCTCTATTTATTTAGCTGCTTAGCGTTTGTATTATGATGACTGACTTATTATGATTACCCGACTCTTCCGACATTAAGGACCTTTGAGAGAAAATAGAAATTCAAATCACATTGGTCAGCACTTCCCTAGATCCCATAAATATGTATAGTTGTGTGTCATTACGACATTCTTTCATCCATGTTTTATTAATCAAAACTCTATTATATTTTCCATTTCAATTGTCGGTGTAAAACTTAAAATGTTATCGGTTTATTTATCGCTCATGCCTTTTGTCTGTCACTTCATTACCCTTTTATTACCCCGTGTTTGCCCATGGGTGTAGTTTTACCCCTCAATATCTGGCCCAGGGGTATAGCACATCACACTTCTTCATCGGATTCGAGTATGACCACATGCAGTCGGGAAAACAATATAGGAAACTGCACTCTCAGTCTGTCTCATATATCAGAAACACAAACACAGTGCACACACGCACACACACACACACACATACACACGCACACACCAAACTACAAAAATACGCACGCACGCACACACACACACACACACACACACACACACACACACACACACACACACACACACACACACACACACACACACACACACACACACACACACACACACACACACACACACACACACACACACACACATACATACAAACATGTAGTTTGAAAATGATCACGGATATTCTGTGATGAGTATCCACACTTAGGAAAACACAAACCATACATTTAAAACAAAAAAGATGATCTTTTAGAAGAGGCGTTGATGAATCGACAAATTTGTGGAGCGAAATGACGACTGTTGTGACGATCATCACCCCTTTGGATAAAATGTTGTACAGTTGTTAATGCTAAAAAAAGTTCACCGATATCTACTGAAGATATAGACTTGTTGTTTTGGGGCGCCGCATAACGCAGAGTAATAAACCCACCAAATTTAATCAAACTCGGTTACCATTCACTCGTAATTATCGCAATAACTGGTCAAATTAGGCAAGGTGCCCAACGACCAGGCCGGCGTCATGTCTCCAGGGGTCTCCAGAAACCAGGCGGAATATGTGACGGTGAGCGCGCGCGCGACACGCACAAACCTTAACTCCGTATAGCGTGTGTTGGATACAGAACGCGCGGCGTTCGTATAACATGGCGACTCCCTACCTATATATGTAAGCGATTTGAAAAGCGTCCTCCGACGCGCAACGATACGGTGTCTTTAATGTTTTTATTATCCAGGGACCGTCTGAAAAATTGCGGTTTCCCGGTGAAAATGAACGAAAATACAATGGCGTTAATTAAACGGAGTTTTATTGGTACATTATTTCCATTTGTTTATGCTGTTAAAGGCTTTCTGTTATTTGTTATTTTTTCTGCCTAATTTATAGTTCAGATTTGTTCCTTATATCTCAATTATTCTGAAGATTATTTTTTAAAGATTGTAATGTGAATATTTTGTAGGCCAATCAATTGAATAAACTATGAAAGTAATATTATATTTACAGCCTGCACATTAATAACGTTAACAGGTTAATGGAAGTTAAAACGAAATAGGTCACCTTATTTTGTCAGGACCCCTTCTGTCACCATTTTCGGTTTGAAATTCCATTCCTAAACAACATCTAAGTGGTTAAAACAAAATTCATGATTCTAGTATTTCAATCAATTTTTCATTCTCGACTTACGAACATTATGTAAACTTTAATCACCGTTTATGTTTAACATACACATGATGCACTGTACGTGAAAAGATATAAGTTTGTCGCGTAAGAGTAAAAAGGGTGTTAAGTCGAATTTGGCTAAATTTGAATTACGAATACTATCTTGTATGTCGGTGCCTCCCATCAGTGTTGGGTATCTCGAGATCGATCTTGATCTCGAGACCAGTCTCGAGATCGGCATCAGTAATCTCGATCTTGTTCTTGATCTCGGACATTTCTGATCTTGATCTCAGAGGTTCTGATCTCGATCTTGAGCTGCGGATCTTGGTCTTGATCTTGATCTCGGACTGTCTGATCTATCTTGATCTCGAGACCAGTCTCGAGATCGGCATCAGTAATCTCGATCTTGTTCTTGATCTCGGACATTTCTGATCTTGATCTCAGAGGTTCTGATCTCGATCTTGAGCTGCGGATCTTGGTCTTGATCTTGATCTCGGACTGTCTGATCTATCTTGATCTCGAGACCAGTCTCGAGATCGGCATCAGTAATCTCGATCTTGTTCTTGATCTCGGACATTTCTGATCTTGATCTCAGAGGTTCTGATCTCGATCTTGAGCTGCGGATCTTGGTCTTGATCTTGATCTTGGACTGCCTGATCTTGATCTTGATCTTGATCTCGGACCCTCTGGTCTTGGACCCAACACTGCCTCTTATATTACAGGTATAAACGTGATGCGAAGTGTTCAGATAGTAATTATTTCTAATTCGAGGAAAATTCATCAACAATTTTTATTAAAAAGAGCTACATTTGGTTTCTAGTTTCTACACAGGGTTTTTCAAACATTAAACATGTTTATCTCCGAAGTATAAAAAGGTGTCTTAGCACCCTTCTATTACTCTTTCTCAACCGACGAACTTGTAACATAATCATGAATCATTAAACATGTTTATCTCCGAAGTATAAAAAGGTGTCTTAGCACCCTTCTATTACTCTTTCTCAACCGACGAACTTGTAACATAATCATGAATCATGTGAACTTAACTTTTGGCATCGTAACTTTATATGAATTGCTCTATACCGCTTCATCTGGGGTGTCAAACAACACCACCGGCTTTCATAATTGCTTCGGGGTAATTTCGTAACGTACTTTAAGAGGAAATTCATCGGCGAGTGAAAGTAGAGTGAAAACGGTAAGAGAAAAAAAAAAGCAACAGTCATATTATATCCAGGATGAAATATCGGAGCGAAAAACTGGGGAATTTGAGAACGTTGAGTTTGCCTTGCGGTAACGCGGAACATTCATTTCCCTCTCGAGTTCTCTCGCGATCAATAAATAAACTCGAAACGGTTAGATAATGGCGGTTAGGATAATGTAATGAATACATTATCTTCACGAAAAATTGCTTCTTTTACTCAACCTCTCTCCCATCTCGTGTACATTCTCTTATCCATGTTATTTAAAGTTATTGAAGGGGTCAGTTATTGGAAGGGGGCAAAACATTACCAACAGGACAATGATTCCTATTACATTCGCCTAGAAGCTACAATTATTAGGCCACTTGAAATTCTGTATACTGCGTTTCTTTAAATAAAAAAAAAGGCTGGAAATGTCACATCTTCCACTGTAATTAACAATGATAGATAGGCTATACCACGGGGAGAAGTGAGCCACCCTCAAGCTATTATTCCTCTTCTAACACGGTTCCATCATTCATGTATACAATTAGCCTATTAGGCCCCAGCCTCCTTGGTTTCATCGATTCCACATTTTGATCACATCAAGAGGCGTGCAAGAGGTATGCATAGAAGTCATAGCTAATGTAGTACTATATAGTAGCTTGTATAGTAAGAAAGTGAGCCCCCTCCAGCTATTTTTCCTATTCTCCATGCACGGTTCCATCATTCAGGTGCAATAATATTATGGGCCATCCTCCCTGGTTTCAACTATACAACATACGATCGTATCATGCCAGGAGCATGCAAGCTATGCGAGGTATGTATAGAAGTCATAGCTAATGTGATGTAGTAGCTTTTACAATGTTTACGGTAATGAAATACAGTTGCTTTTACGGTAAGAAGGTGAGCCCCCTCCAGTTATTATTCCTATTCTCCATCACAGTTCCATCATTCAGGTGCAATAACATTAATGCTCATCCTCCATCACATCGCGGAGCATTATACAAGAGGTATGTATAGAAGTCATAGCTATATGTAGTAGCCTTTAAAGGGGTAGTACAGTTTTGGTATGGCTGAGCTTTAGTAACCAAAACCTGCACAATAACATTACAAACTAATACATAGTTATAACTCCACCATGATCGAAAGGTATTGCAAATTACAAACGACTAAGTAAAAAGCCTGTTATCATTCAAAAAGCGCCATTAAGACACAAGAGGGCGCTCTCTAATAAGGCATTGGTTTCAACCATTTTTCATACAAAATTATGCATGTGATGTTTTGTTGAAATAATGATTAAATAGAGAGATCATCAACAACTATTTAAAAACCGCTTTTGAACAAATTTTGAAAAAGTGTAAGCGTTTTTTTTTTTTCAAAAAAATCATCGTATTTATTTGGGGCCCAAATAAATTCGATCGGATATATTTATTGATATTTCAGCCATTTCTGAACCGATTTTGACCAAATAAAGTTTATTCTGCCATTAAAATTGCATGTTCTTTCAAATTCGACACTCAGTTTTTCATTACCTCACGAAAAAATTGTGTTGTGCAGCGCCCTCTCTACCAAAACTGAACTACCCCTTTAAGGTAAGTAAAAGCAGATGAATGAAACTCAGATAATAATATATTTAGCCTCTGAAGAAGATTCTGCTATAGGATCGAAAATTTAGGCCCTATATTGACTCTCATAATAATAATAGAATACATAATTAGGTTTATATAATTATGTAATTCTAACAAATAACATGCGAGATTTGGTTTTCAATTCAGTTTTTAATCATATCGATACTATTTTTTTTTTGTAATAAATGAGCCGGTCTAATCGTACGTAAATTAATGGTCAAATTACAAACTTTGAAGTGGTTCATTTGACCCGTTCAAAGGGAAAATTAACTTTAAATTAACAATTACATTTGTATTTTATGTCGCAACACACAAGAGATGGGTAACTTTTGTCTCACCCCCTTACTTCATCATTCTATGACCCCCACCACATCCATCACCACCACCACCATCACCATCAATACTACCACTAAAAGTGGGTCGCAACCACATCCTGCATGTTAGATCCCATTTGCTACACCATAAAGGAAAGGTGGAATCTATATACTGAAGAACGGACAGTTATGTTAGACCGTTCTTATAACATAGACGTAAGTGATTAAAAAAATAATAATATGTGAATTGCGTCGTTTGTGGCTAGGAAGTGGAGAAAGGAATAATGATGCCCAATTATTTTGCGGGTACTCGTCACAACAATGGACACCCTTACTACGGGGGTTGACACTGCCTCCGTAACCTACTATCAGGACAAAGTCTATACAGGTGGAACCCCTCCCCTCTTCCCCCCCCCCCCCCCCCCCTTCTCTCTCCGTTTCCCCCACCCCTTCCCTCCATCCTTCTCTCTCCTTTTTCATTAGTTTTATCCCCCTCTATTCCTCTCTTTGTATATGACTTGAGTCTCTTTTCATTTTCCTCTCAACATGTTCATCCTCTGTATATCTGAATAATGTCAAATGTCAATATTGCCCAACCTTATATCTGTCTGTCTGTATGTCTCTCTGTTTTCCTTTTCCCTTTCTTGGTGATCGTATGCGTCCATTCTCTTTGTCTTTCTCTCTTTATAATGTCAACCCTGTCTATGTCTCTTTTCCTCTTTCAACACGTATGTAAGCCCCTCTCTATATATCAAATTAAAGTTATTGGTTGAATATATATAATGCCATCCTCTTTCTCTTTCTCTGTCTCTTGTATAATCATTCCCTCTCACTCGATCACAACTAACTGTCGAAGCACTGTACAATATAATGAATTAAGTTTAGGCTTCAATGAACATTTTGATTACTGTCTGGGTGAAAATAATGGAATTCAATCAATGAATCAATGTCGAGGAGGGGAAATTTCGTTCAAGAAACATATTATAAAGGTGTGATGTATCACTACCATGACCTGGTATATGTTACTTGAGGGTTCCTGGCACTGAAACCAATGTACTTTGTTTAGGGGGAGATCTATTCATTCACCCCCCCCCCCCCCCCCGTCCAAAAAAAAAAAAAAAAAAAACCTTCCCCGCCCCCGCCACACCAAATAAAATACAATTTATATTTGCAGACGTACGCCACTGCTTCATGGTAACTTTCGATTTCATATATTCTTCTATATTATTATTAGTGCTATACATCAGTTTGATAATTCCAGTATCAGTATATTGTTTCTTTCACGGAGCGAATAATTATGGTTAAGGGAAGATGGAGAGAGAATATGGAGAGTAAAAAGGGTGCGAGGGAGAAGGGTAGCTGCTAGGTGACGGAGAAGATGGAGGAAGAAAGTGAAAGGATGAGAGATGAGGAGGGGAAGGAGGATAACGGAGGACGGTGGGGACGGAGAAGGGAGGAGGAGGAGGGGAGAGGGAGAAGGAGGAGGGGAAGGGAGAAGGTAAAAAAGGGAAGAGGAAGGAGGAGGAGGAAGGGGATGGATGGAGGAGGAGGATGAGGGAGGAGGAAGGATGGAGGGGGAAACGTTGATATACCACCATCATGACAATAAGTAAATGTCCGCATCCGAGCTGTCATCGCTGTCGATGAAATCTTCAGTCGTGTATGGACTACCACGCCTTCAGCCTCGGGGAAACTTGCTGTCAATGACCGCTCAGAATCCTTTAAGTCCAGGCGGGATTTTAAAAAACTGTACACCGTATGGATAGGGTCAACTCCAGGAAGGAAGGAGATTGCCTGCTGCACGAAATTCTTCTATATACACAGATCAAAGTTGTTCAGTATTTATTACTCAGTATTATCCATTATAGTACATTATTTGTACGTAACAGATGATAATGCACGTGCATTCATCGCGTTAGGGTTTTCAATTACTTTAATTTATTTTAGGTATTTTAGTTCGTATCGTGGATGTACTTTCAAACCTTTCGATTAGGAAATGTGACACCATGACTGTCCCGTGGATATGTCCCCGGCAGTTTTCGTCTATAATGTAACGTGAACTTTCACCGTGGATACAAAACCAAGCGAAATACTCCCTCAATTTGTTTTTCTCCAAAAAGGACCAGTAGGCCTATTGAGGCCTACTGAAGTGTAGGCGTTTATAACTCGTAGAACACCGTGTATCCACTGAGGTAAATATCAGCTACATAAACACAGAAGAACTCATTCAGGTAAAAACAGAAGAAGAAATTTTTTTTTTCAAACTTAGTAATCACGTGAGGGGGGGGGGGAGGGGGTGAAACCGTGAACCTCAACAAATTAATAGTATTATGTACTAGAGTGTGACAACATAATGAAAAGAGATTGATCACAATCATATTGTGATTTTCTTACGGGTCAGTCTAGGCAAGAAAGAAAGAAAGAAAAAACTCCCAAAAGGGTGCTAGGCATAAGAAAAAAACTCAATCAGCACTCGAAACTATACTACGGGGTGACCTACATCTACGGGGTGTTTTTATACCGAACACCTCTGCGACACCCTTTCTCAGTCTGCCGTAAAGTGGCTGCAATTATGCTGAAATTCCTTGGACTAATTTTGGTTTGCCCTCAAGGCTCGTCAATAAGAGAGGTGGTGGCGTAGCTACCGGAGGCACGCCCCCCCCCCCCCCCCTCCCACCGATCATGATTGTAACGAAACAGTTTTAAAACACATGAGGGTAACAATGATTACAGAGATATTCAACGAGGTTGCCCTAATAAATGTTACCCAAACCTCGAACAACCCATGCTTATGATAGAGTCCTGTAATATGCAGTCTATAGCGTGTGCCTCAGTGTGTGTGTACGGTTGTGTGTGTGTGTGTGTGTGTGTTTGTTTGTTTGTTTGTTTGTTTGTTTGTTTGTTTGTTTGTTTGTTTGTTTGTTTGTTTGTGAGTGAGTGTGAACGTATTGTGAACGTATCTGTTTTGGTATACAATACGTATGAATGGTAACTTTGGCACCTGATAAATATACCAATATGGTGCTTATATTTGATATTTTGTATATCAAGATACCAATGTGTATTATTTGTGTTTGTGTGCGAGTGAATCGTGTGAATCTGTCTGGTTAGGTATACGGACCATTACACTTGACCGCATAACTCATCCGTTGGACCATGGTTGAACGTTGTTGACACAACCCCTTCCGGGCTGACTGGGCCTACCTACAGCTGTGACACTTCACCCCTATATTTCACCTTCTAACCCCGATCATTTATAATATTAAAGAATAATATTCAGCCCCTAAGCCATTTAAAAAACAACAACCAAATTATATATTTGTATCATGCCCATACTCTGTGAAAAAAAAGTAATGGCGAATGACAGCTCTTGTTTTAGTATGTCGACCCGTTTTACTATAACTCCCCCCCCCCCCCCCATGCTAAGCTCTCTCATCCCACGCCCTCCTCCTTCTTTCCCTCTCCCACTCCCCTTCTCTACCCTCCCCTCTCATTTCTATCATTGTTCCTTTCTATTTCAACTCCCCCTCTCACCCCTTGCTCCCTGCCCTCACCCTTTCTCTCTCCCCTCTCTTCTCTCAGCCTCCCCCTTTCTCCTTATCTCCCTCCTCCTCTCCCATTGTATCCTCTTTCTAGCTTCCCCCTCTCCCCTCCCCCTCTCACTCCTCCATTCCCGCCCCCGCCCCCCGTCTCACCCCCTCTCCCACTCAATACACCCTCTCCTGATATATCTACTCCCTCTCAGTCTCATTTCTATTTTCTTTATACTATATATCTTCCCACTCTTTCAATCCCCATACCGTGCCTTCTCTTACCCCTCCCTCTGTTCTCTATTTTCCCCTCTCTCCTGCCCCTCTTCTTATCTCACTGCCCTTTCTTCTTTATAATATCCCCTTCCCCCTCCATCTCCCCTCCCCATCACAGTTCATCTCAACATTTCTCCTCCCTCATTGCCCCTTCTCCATCCGCTCTCCCTTCTCCTCCTCCCAATGTCTCCCATGTACCTCCCTCTCCACCTCCATCTTCTTCATCTTACACGTTCTCCGTTAATTTCTTCCTCCTTCTCTACTACCCTCCCTCTCCCTGTATACTTACCTACCCAAAGTACGAATTATTATTATATCTGACATCCAGCTACAGTATTATCTGAGAATACAGCATTCCCAGGTCTTGCGTGCGATTCGGTCTCCTTAAAGCTACCTTGGGATTACCATGACAACCGTGAAGAACATTAACAGGTATAGATATCCAGGGAAGGCAAGGTATTATTATATTGATTGAATTTTCTGCTATATGTCAATGACCGAGCAGCCAGCCACCCTGAGGGGAAACCGGATAAAATCCCGCATCACCATGATCATTATCCACCAGATATGTCACGAACGTGTATATATTATACATGCTTCTGTCTGTATTTTTGTTCTTCTGAAGTCGTGAAAACAAAGTCTGAAAAACAAATCTAATACTAGATGTTATCACCACGGGAAGATGGGATTACCGGATTCATGTAGCCATGGTTTATTCATGAACAACATTGCAGGCTAGGGGCGGTAATGAAACCTGATGCGTTTTATTTGTATGTGGCACAACATGGACTTTTCCCCAACATTAAGCCCGGCGCAGACAGAGCCGACTAGACCCAATCTTGACCCGACCCGACTGATAACCACAGTCGGCCCGATTCAGTCGCGGCCGATTAAACATGTTGAATCGGGCCCGATTGGCGTCGTGAGGCAATGCACACAGAGCCGATCCTACTGAAAACCAGTCGGATCGGGTCGAGTCGGCTCTGTCTGCGCCGGGCTTTATGCATCAATGTCTATTCACACTGCTATAGATGGGTGGTGCAAAGTTTGCCCTTTTGTTAATGTGAAGTCTGATATGTTTGTTTTACCGCACGACGTTTATATAACCAGTCACGTTTTTGTTATTTATTGTCGATAAATTGTTATTAATGTGCTGTAAAGTAGGATCCATGGTTGGACATTATCATTTAGAATTGGCTTCCGCTTGTATATTTAGGCTAATACAACACGGCAAATAAAAGGCATGGTCAGACATTATATTATAATTAGCCTATATAACATTAAGATGATATGGAGATAATCAGTATAGTTTATATTGATAAATACTAATATATTTTGCAAAGAAATTATCCAATGCCATGTTAATCCAAAACAAAATGTCAAATGTAAAGTATCTGTCCAACAAAATATTTTAACTATGTCACGAAATTTGATATCATGAGAGCTGAAATAAATCAATTACCGCTAAATCAAAGTGCCCGCCATTTTACGCATATGCTTTCTCGACCAAAGTCAGGCATGTTATACATGTACAACCGGGCAGACCAATATTTCATCATTATGATCATGTTGTATGAGCAGCAGCTGCCAAATAGTCATTCCAATTATTATTTGTTTCATTTCAAACAAACTGATACATACCCCAGGGTCCAACAAAAAGTATCACCCCCGCCCCAAAATAATGATGCAGTAAACCATCTCAGACATGCACTCTCTATATGGGGTTCATGTAATTGTAATATTCATGCTTTAATTTGAAAGAAAAACTTGTCCTGAGACTGAGAGGGGGTTATTTCAAATTATTATATGCACAAACCTATATTATTGTTTTAATATGTATCACTTTGCATTCATTCATTACTTTGCTATAAACTGAGATTTGTTGTCATGAAACATGCACACGGACTACAGTAATCTACTTTGCATGTGGCACCATAAACATAATTATATAACCCTTTAAAGGGGTAGTACAGTTTTGGTAAGGCTGAACTTTAGTAACCAAACCTGGACAGTAACATTATAAACTAATAGTTATAACTCCACCATGCTGAAAAAGGTATACAAAATTACAAACGACTAAGTAAAAAGCCCGTTATCATTCAAAAAGAGCCATTAAAACACAAGAGGGCACTTTCTAAAAATCCATTGGTTTCAACCATTTTTCATACAAAATTATGCATGTGATGTTTTATTGAAATAATGATTAAATAGAGAGATCATCAACAACTATTTAAAAAACGCTTTTGAAAATTTTTGAAAAAGTGCAAGCATTTTTTTAATTTTCAAAAAAAATCATCTAATTATTTGGGCCCCAAATAATTATAAGATCAGATATATCTATTGATATTCCAGCCGTTTATGGGTCGATTTTGACGAAATAAAGTTTATTCTGCCATTAAATCAATGTTCTCTCAAATTCGACACTCAGTTTTTCATTACCTCACAACAAAATTGTGATGTGCAGCGCCCTCTCTACCAAAACTAAACTACCCCTTTAAATGATGAAGAGCGTGGACAAGTAGATGGCGCTTTATGAAGTGTTCATAGCGAGGCGCCATATCATACACACGACGCAAAGTTTATATCAGATTTTGATTAATTAAAGACTGACAAGCGTAGACATGTATATGGCGCTTTTTGAAGTGTTCATATCATGCATTTCAGCATAATGGAGGCGCCAATTTCATACACACGACGCAAAGTTTATATCAGCTGTTGATTAATTTAAGGCCAACAAGCATGGATATGTAGATGGCGCTTTATGGAGTGTTCATAGGGAGGCGCCATATCATATCGATACACACGACGCAATGTTTATATCATATTTTGATTAATTAAAGGCTGACAAGTGCGGATATGTTGATGGCACTTTATGGGGTGTTCATTGGGAGGCGCCATATCATACACGCGACGTAATGTTTATATCAGCTTTTGATTAATTAAGGGCTGACAAGTGTGGATAATTATGTAGATGGGGCTTGGAGTGTTCATAGGGTTATGGCAAAGTGGGTGCCATTTTATACGCGCACGCCGCGCGCATCGGCGCTTACGTGATAGTGATTTGTGCGAGCGGTGCGCTCACGTACGATTCTGTCTGGTCACTGAGGACATGCATGGCGTTGCACTGTTTGTATTCCCGAAATAAGTTTGACCACGCAAACCAAACATGCAGACTGACCATGTCGGTAACCACGACAGTATACTTTTGTGGATATTATACTGGACACAACCTCTGTATATTAGTATGCGTTTTTATTGTCCACGCTAATGGTCAGGGATTAGTGTGGTTTTCAGGTGGGTGCTAAGTGGGGGGCGCTCAACGCACCCCCAAATAGCCAGCAAATTATCGGAATCCCTATAGTTCTCAAAAGGGCGTGCATTGTGTCGCTAATCGTCTCTCATGCAACCGTCCGTCATTAGTGGTCCCACCCTATTTGTTGGGACAACATGCCCACAGCTAGTATTATACTCAAACAGTTTACTTAACACGTCCTATAAGCTATGCATGGGACTGATGGGGAACCAACCCCTCTTCCTTCCTCACTTTCTCCGTAGTCGCAGTCACACAGTCATTCCCGTATAAAGCATTGCTGTACACGGAAGAGTCACGCAATGCCATTTTTGTGAAATGCAAAGAAACGTGGCTTTTCCGTGCCAATGACTGTTCTCTACGTGACAATACTGGATCTAAGTTTTAGAAAATAGCGATCCGCGATGCGATATATCATCACAATACGTGACAATCTTTAATCACCCCCCCCCCCCCCCCTCACATCCCCTTCTCTCCTCCTCTCTCCCCCTTTCTTTCACTCTTCCTCGCCCGTCTAAACTTTGGACAACTTTGTCTCTATTTTAAATTCTCTTTTCCGTCAATATATAGTAGCAAAGTGTACTTAGTTACCAAACAGCACTGTGTTGACTGCTACATACTTAGCTCACAGGTATGTCAAGTGTTGTCACATCCACACTTGTCTTAACAAATAATAGATTCTACAGCACAGTTTGACACATCTTGGCTCTCCATAAACTTTATTGTAGACCTATACTGGTGTTGTATAAACATAGCCTTTTCACCCTGGTGAACGAATGCCAAGGAAAGAAAGGACGTTTTAAAATGATGGAACTTACTCCGAGGATGACTTTACAAACTATTACCGTAAATATAAATCTTCCTATAGTCTCTCATCAATTTGCATTCACCTTATCAAAAGCGAATAAAAATAAGAAAAAAAAAGCAATTTATTGACAATAGTAATATTTGACAAGAAAGAGATTGACAGAAATTCATCGTACATACCTTAATCATAAAAATATGTTTCCCTTTGAACTTTCGAAGTCTTCAACTTTGCGATAAATGGTATACAGCCATGCACACGAACAGGTATATCCGAAAAACCATTTGACACTGGTGGTAAGAAACAAAGAGTGTATAACATGGTAAAAATTCACGGTGGAGAATAATAATTGTACGATCTTAAATCTTAATACATTTTCAAATTAGGAATTAAATAAATTATGCCGGAACTGCACTGTGTACAATCATGGTGTAATGTTCATGATGGGTTGCCAAAAAGGAGGCTGCTTCGTAACAAATAGAGTGCCGCTGTGACAGGGATAAGTGTCCACCCAGGGATAATTGGCAGTGCACATGACGTCATTCGGACAGATTTAAAATCCTGATTTTGTCCGTTTTCGAGCCTTCATACAGACGGAGACACACATACACACTCCAACACAAACATACAGACATACACACATGCATACGGACATCAAACGAACAGTAATTTACTCAATATGTACACTTAACTCATTCATGACGTCACATCGACGCGTTTGACGTCACTCATACATCATAACCATTTTTTTGTGTTTATTCAATAAAATGAACTTGAATAAATATAAATTGAACTGATGTGCCACAAAACATTGCTTTTACACGTGACACACACACAAAGCACACATTGACGGAGTGATTTTGACAGATGATCCCTTGTTTTAATTTGCCCTGGACACCTGGACAATTATCCCTGCCACACCGCCGCCCGGGGCATGGTCCATTTAACCATGTTATAACACCCCCGCTATTTGTAAACCGTTCCACATTTTTCCCTGTTCGTAATTCTTGACCCATTTCTGGACACTTCTCCGACTTCCGACGAATCATTTCGAGGCGAAGTATAAAGTCAACATGGATTGAACAAACTATACAAACCGAGTATTAATGCAATTGAACAATACAAATAATAATCTCTAATTCTTATTTTTGTTTAAAGAACACTTTGTATAAACTCGTAATCACTATAACCCAATTTATGGACCATGGACACTTCTCCGACTAAATTAAGTTGTATTACTTTCGAGGTGAAATAAGGCAACAATGAACAAGCGAGTGAAATAAATATATAAATATATAAATACATATAATATATAAATAATAAATAGTAAAAATATATAAATATATAAATATATTATTAAAATAATGATTTTAATACCTTTATCCAAAATATATTAACTTTCGAATTCAGAAAGTGCACATGTATAATAAACATAAAACGTAAACATAATTTATAAGCTTATATAATAAGCTGTTTGTTAACTTTGATCATAATTATGATAAAATGATATCATCTTTTATTATGTAGGATACCGAAGATGTAGGATACCGAAGATAAATATTTTTCTTCAGTTATGGCCTGTCGGGAACGTAATTGAAGATTATCAGAAAGATTAAAATGTATATAAAGTAAAAAATCTCTGACAATTTATTTAGTAATATCAACAACCAAATTAAACGACGGTTCCTTTGAAAACGCCATGGCAATCAACTAAGTATAATTGCAATATCCATATATAGTTATTGTTGCGTTAAGAATGTTGGTAACTTTGTTAAAGATAGCAATCTTTACGTTGATAAGATTCACACGTTATCATTATGATGAAACTTTGACAATGTGTATTGAATCAACAACCAATTTATTTGGATTTTCTTTGAACGACACCCTATATATCAAACCGAATTAAATTCAAATTGCCAATGTTATTATTAAATTGTTTGAATTGTTGATTACTTTTTAAAAGATTGCAATCTTTACGCTGATAAGATACACATGTAATCATTATGAAATAAATGAATATGGCCTACCGAGTTAAGTTACCTTGAACCGCACCAAAATATGTACATTCCCGAACTTTTTATCGCGTAAAACTATATAAAAAGACAACCTTTTTGTAGACTAGAGGTTTCATTTCCTATTGAATGTATAAAGGCAGCCCTTATCGCCATTCAGTATCAAGCCTTTTAGCAACGCTCTGGGGTGAACAAACCTGAAACAGTTTATTATTTCAACTGCAATTCATAAAAAGAAGGGGAAAAAATGAAGCAAAATATATAGTATACAATACGTTTGTGTTGAGTCAGTACATGATTTATGGATTGTGGTAAAAATGATACAATGTAATAATGACTTATTTTTATTAGGTATATATAGTCTAGTCGAGTCGACAAAAGGGGGCTTGTCTTTGTGAGTCCAAAAAAGGGGGAAGCGGATAATGATTACAATCAACACAAAAGTTTTAACGCCAGGGGGGAGGACTAGACCGCTCGCCACAGCATTTCAATAATTTACTGTGAAGAATGGAAATATTATAATTATATCAAAATGTCTGTATAGCCTCGTGCGGTAATCGCAAAAGCGCAAAATGAAAGAAAGAGCAGTAACTTTTCGTATTCGTGAATGAGGTTGAGAGAAAAATGTATGCAAGTATACGTACAGACCTCACGAAACACTCAAAGGTCTTTAAAAGAATTCCAGCAAACCAGATGTAGAACTTCTAATTATTTTGCAGGTCACCAGTTAAAAATGTACGTACAATTAGCCTGTATAATTTATACATTATCATTGAATGTACCGTTTCTGAACTTGCATTTTATATTACTTTCATCGGAGTGGTCTAATAGGGATTGTCTCATGTTGCGATGTTGCATTACAAAATAATATTATACAGTTGTTAACTGGTGGTGGAGGGAAAAGCACGGAATGTTCCACTCCCGAGGGATTTTAAATGCTATTGAGGGAAGAGTAAATAAGTCCCGAGACGTAGTCGAGGGACTTATTTTCTTCACGAAATAGCATTTAAAATCCCGAGGGGAACATTCCATGATTTTCCCGACAGCAAAGTTAACAACTGTTTTATCATCTGAATTGCCATGTAACAGTGCCATGTAATATCCAAAAATATTACATGGCAGCTCATGTACTGTATTTACTAAGTCAGGTGATACATCTTGCTAAGATATCATGTTCAGAACTATATATAACGATGAGTCAACCAGACAAAGACAAAACACGACATTTCAACACGTTCTCATGCATCGTTATTGAATAACCCACTCTACATGGCATGCAGACAACCCGGACCTCCCCCTTCATTATCCCGTTAATCCATCGGGGAGAATAATATTCTCATACATGTTCGCTTCCGCAAAGGGAGCGGCAAAATTAATGGGTTTCTTGAATTATAAAGCACACAGAATAATATCAATTTTTTTTTCAGGAATATAATGTTAAGTTCAAAGATCATCGCTGACTTTACTGTATACTGAAACTAACATGACTTCAATTAAAGGGGTAGCTCAGTTTTGGTAAAGAGGGCGCTGCACAATATATTTTTGTGTGTGAGGTAATGAAAAACTGAGTGTAAAATTAGAAAGAGCATGCAATTTTAATGGCAGAATAAACTTTATTTGATCAAAGTCGGTTCAGAAACGGCTGAAATATCAATAAATATATCGGATCATAATAAATTTATTCGATGATTAACAAATTTTTTTTTTAAATGTCTACACTTTTTTCTTTTTTTTCAAAAGAGGTTTTTAAATAGTTATTGATGATCTCTCTATCTAATCATTATTTCAACAACACATCACATGCATAAGTTTGTATGAAAAATGGTTGAAACCAATACTTATTTAGAGAGCGCCCTCTTGTGTTTTAATGGCTCTTTTTTTTAATGATAACAGGCTTTTTAATTAGTCGTTTGTAATTTTCTATACCTTTCGAGCATGGTGGAGTTATAACTATTAGTTTGTAGTGTTATTTGTGCAGGTTTTGGTTACTAAAGCTCAGCCTTACCAAAACTGTACTACCCCTTTAAGAGCGGTTTCCTGTGTCTGTAGAAAGTAATGCGTTGTCGAATTTTGAGCGAACTACTGTGAATGAATCGGTATTGGAGTAACATAATAAACCATATAAACAAACTTGATAGTTATAACACAACACATTTGCAGCGAGTTACGGGTCAGATAATTATGTATACAATAAATAGTAATTTGTTGCTCTATTAAAATCAAATTAGGGGAAAATTGTCGGTTCAATAGATTATGGATGGACATTATTGAGTTCAGTGTCAGTTGTATCAATCAGCCATTATAAAGGTCAATAACAAAATAATTAATTTTATTTTGATAATAATCAATTTTTGGCCGGCTGTTCGCACATTGAAATCACAGGGTCATGGACAATACAGTTGTATACGTAGTATTACATTATACATTTATGACATTATTTCGTAATAATATAATGTTGATTTTGTTTTCTCCAAATTAGACAGTATTACAACAATGCAAATTAACATACGGTTTATAATATCAAGCATGGTGGCTAATATTAGCGGTTAGAGTGTCTGCCTCATACACGGGAGGTCCCGGGTTCGAACCCAGACCGGGTCATACCAAAGACTTTAAAAATGGTACATTCTGCCCTCTAGCCAGCAGGCGCTCGGCATTTATAGAATGTAGAAGGGAAAGTTAATCACACGAGATAACCAGAGGACTAGCCCCCTTCTGTAGCTTTCGCTGCATTTAATAGTAGACGTGTTGCCTACAGGGCTAATGATCGGAGATATAGGCGCCGTCTTATTTGCCAAAATTGGCACGGGAATTACTTTAACTTATATCTCACGGAAACACATGCAGAAAAGTATATCGAAAAGATCACTAATTAGTGCAATTTGAAGAGTCTGAGCGTGTGGATGGAATCACCATTTATTCCTGCAATTTGCACAGAGAACAGCGAGCGGCGACTCAAGTGGCTGTAAAAGATTCGTCACTGTGCAAACAGACGTACAACTGATCTGAACTCTTGCACCACTATAGAGCGACCAGATTGTTTGCCATCATTAAAGGGATCTAGTAACTTTGTTGACTTGTGCAAAAAGTGATGAATGGTTGGTATAAGTATTGTGTATATAAAGTATAGTCTGTTATGTCCTCTTAGTATTGTGTGACGATTTGTAGATGTTATAACTATATATGGCTAAGTAATGAGCGAAAATGCATAGTGCACTTGCACTGACTATGTACACAGTTATGAGTATCCAGTGGATAGTTAAAATCTGAACACTTAACTCGTAAATATTTTTCTAACGAAATATATTAAAGGGATAGTAACATTGCCCAAATCCAAAAAACTAACTTAGAACTCTATGTGGTTCTCTCATACCTGGGCCCCGTTGCAGAAAGAGATACAATCGATTGTAAGTAACAATTAATTGTAAGTCAGATCATGTGTTCTAGATACGCGTATCTAATTGGTTGAAACGCGCAAAGTTTCTGACTTACAATCAATTGTAACTTACAATCGATTGCATCTCTTTCTGCAACGGGACCATGGTATATAGCCTATACCAGGTATGAGAGAACCACATAGAGTTCTAAGTTAGTTTTTTGGATTTGGGCAATGTTACTATCCCTTTAATATATTTCGTGAGAAAAATATTTACGAGTTAAGTGTTCAGATTTTAACTATCCACTGGATACTCATAACTGTGTACATAGTACGCATTACTAATAGTAGCATGGAACAGCTTTGGGTTTTTTTCTTTCCCTTTCGTTAAAAAGATATTTACGATTGAAATGTTCGGATTTTTGTTTATCCACTGGAAAGTTATAACTGTGTAAAAAGTCAGTGCAATGAGTCTGCGAATATCACTTTGCATTTTTGCTCATTATTCGGCCAAGCTTTAGCTTGAAAATATTATGACTCGAAAATACCCTATTTTAAAGAATTATAATGCATTACGGTCTTTAAATAATAAACGGTCCTTACGACCATTTAATTAGTCTAGCACATATACAGACCATTTGTTGTACTTTCTATAAAGGTATATTTTCAAAGCAAGTTATTAAATATTTATTTGGGTTGAGCACAATCAAAGTGATTCAATCAGACTTCACATGTGACCACGTAATGTTTTTTTAATAATCTTGGTATATAGAAGGATTATAACTTTAGTATAACCCATGATAGATAACGAATAGAAAGGAAATGAGCCTGATTTTTCCTTGCATCATTAATTTAAACCCTTATCACTCTGAGCTTAAAGGGGTAGTTTAGTTTTGGTAGAGAGGGTGCTGCACATCACAATTTGTTTGTGAGGTAATGAAAAACTGAGTGTCGAATTTGAGAGAACATGCAATTTTAATGGCAGAATAACTTTATTTTGGTCAAAATCGACCCAGAAACGGCTGAAATATCAATAAATATTCTCATCTTATAATTATTTGGGGCCCAAATAATTAGATGATTTTTTTCAAAAAATTAAAAAAATGCTTGCACTTTTTCCAAAAAATTTCAAAAGCGTTTTTTAAATAGTTGTTGATGATCTCTCTATTTAATCATTATTTCAGTAAAACATCACATGCATAATTTTGTATGAAAAATGGTTGAAACCAATGCCTTTTAGAAAGCGCCCTCTTGTGTTTTAATGCTCTTTTTGAACGATAACGGTCTTTTTACTTAGTCGTTTGTATTTTGTATAACTTTCGAGCATGGTGGGAGTTTTTAACTATTAGTTTATGTTACTGTCCAGGTTTGGTTACTAAAGTTCAGCCTTACCAAAACTGTACTACCCCTTTAACATTTTCACCAGCTATCCTTGTGGTTCATAATATAACGTTTTTACTGAAATTGACGATGTCTCCAAAAGGAGGACACTATATTTAAAGCGTCAATTAAATACCTGACCTGATGGAATCATTAATCTTCCGATGGGCAGGGGCGGATCTAGCTTTTTGCTAAGGGGGGGGGGGGGGTTGACCCAATGACGACGCGGAGCATCGTCCCACGAGCCGCGAAGCGGTCGATTTTTTTTTTTTTTTTTTTTTTTTTTTTTGAACCCCCGTAAGTGATGTTTTCCACATCACATTTTCACTTGGCAGCCCAAGGGGGGGGGGGGGGGGTAAACCCCTAACCCACCCCCCCCCCCCCCCCATAGATCCGCCACTGGATGGGCATTATACTTGTTTTTTACCGGTCAACTTCAATCGCACAGGCCAGCATCTTATCTTCTGCACGGTCATTATTATGATTAGAATGGTTTGCAGAAAAAATAAATTTGAAAAAAATGAAGGCATTAAGGCAGTAGGGTATGTTAATCACCCAGTATTTCTGTTTATGATGCCCAATAATTACATGTTGGTATCATTATACCCAAAATAGGTCTTGAATTCAGAATAATGTTATTGTTGTATTTCCGCACATCGGTGTACTTTATTCCCAAAGCATAATTTCATTTCTAGTCTTTATAACAAATAATATGACAAAATAAGTATTCGCAGTTTTGGTAACAGCTGGATTATATAAAAGTTGTGTTATGTGTCTTGTTTTGGCGGCATATGCAATCATTAATAATTATCATTGTAATTTAGAAATCAATTACTATTGATCAGACAGTTTTCAGGGCTATATCACTGGATATCCGCTTGTTTGGCGCGGGGACGGTTGTGTATCTATCATTATACAAATGATATAGACATTAATTTAGACATTAATTTTATATAGCGCAAATTGCAAAGAGCCTCTAAGCGCTTAAATAATTATTTAATTATTATTACCCATGGTCAACAGGTACGTTTCAAAACCCACACAATGATATTGCAATACTTTCTCAACTCCCCAGGGAGCATACTAGCCGAGCTGGCCCACTGATGATGACGCTACAGGCTAATTAACACCCGACCATGGTACCCATTTTTACACCTGGGTAGAGAGCAAGCAATTGTGGATAAATTGTCTTGCTGAAGGACAAAGGCAGTGGGCAGGGGTTTCGAACGTCGGGATCTCATGATCGAAAGCCGGCGCGCATCTAATTACCAATCTTGCCACAGACCCACATCCCAATATATATATATATATATATATTTATTCGCTAATTAGTATGACTTCAATTTTCCATTTGATGTATGCACATAATTATGCTTACGGGGGGAAAAGGTGCTGGGGAATGGGAGGAGAGCTAGGCTGGAGTGGGGGAAGGACGGCTATGCTGGGGTGTGGTTGGGAACGGGGGCTAGGCTGGGTGTGTGGTTGGGGACGGGGGCTAGGCTGGGGGAGGGAATGGGGCTAGGCCTGGTGGGTTTAGGGAGCTGTGGGGAGGGGAAGGGAGCTGGCTGGGGTTGGGGTAGGGCTGCTGGGTGGGGAGGGGGCTGGCTGTGGGAGAAGGGGGCTAGGCTGGGTGGGGAAGGGGGCTAGGCTGGGGTGTGGGAAGGGAGCTAGGCTGGGGTGGGGAATGGGTCGAGGCGGGGGGTGGGGAAGGGGCTAGGCTGGGTGAGGAAGGAGGACTGGGGTGGGAAGGGGGCTAGGCTGGGGGGTGGAAGGGGGCTAGGCTGGGGTGGTGAAGGGGGCTAGGACTGGATGGGGAAGGAGGCTGGGGGTGGGGAAGGTGCTATATAGGCTGGGGTGGGGGTGGGCTGGGGGCTAGGATGGTGCTGGGGGCTGGGGCAGAGGCAAAGGGGCTCTGGCTGATGGGGGCACACGGAGGGTATTATTCCCCCCCCCACCCCCCCCCCCCACCCCCCAACATCCCGTTGCTACGCCACTGGGTTGGGGCTAATTACATGAGTGCTATACAGTCGACAGTGTCGATAGTTTTCAAAGTGGGTAAAAATGTATTCGACAAACTTCATCAGCAAAAAGGACGAATATACGGTACCCTTCCCTCCCCCCCCCCCCCCCCCCCACCAAGGCACCATCAATTGGCCCTTGGTTTTTTGCAATAATAGGTAAAGTTTAGCGTATTTGCGACAATATTTTTCGTCCTCCATAATTCCTCAAAATTATAAGCTTACTTAATAGAAGAAAATGATAGATGATTCAACACATTTTGGACCCATTGACTGTGTATAGAGCAACTTACTGTCTGCTGTCTGGAGTAAGTCCGAGATTTCAAAAGAAAAATTCATGATATCATATATTTTCCACCAGAAATCATTTCTATGAGTATAATAATGGCTTTGGGTAGCATTATTTATATTTGCTGATCTTAGGGTATAATTTTATGTTAACTATTCTATATTTGTCGATTTGTGAAAATCTCTCATGAAAAATTAGGGGAAATGTGTCCTCGCCGCAATCATATAGTTATTCATTATATTATATCAAACTTTTTGTATCTGTATACAAAATATATACGGTTACTTTTGAGGAGACATCAATACACTATGGACGACAATAAATGGGCGAACAAGTGGGTGATAAATGCACTCAAACTTTATAACCAGAAGAAACATAATTTCATGATACATATAATACAAAATATGACCTCTGACTGAAGGGATCGCCAGAAGATTCAGTCGATCCATTTGAACGTATAGGGTGTGAGGATGAAATCCGAAGTTATTCATATTTTATCGAGCAGAAATATTGTAGTTATATATTTACATGTATACAATCGTGTCCTGTTGAGTTTGTTTATAAATGGTTAAAGGGGATAGGTTGAGTTTTGTAAAGAGAGTACAGTTTTGGTCCAAACTGATTTTAGTAACCAAAACCTTCACCAATACATTAAAAACTAACAGTATCACTCCAACCATTCTCGGAAAAGAATACAAATTACAAAATGACTAAGGTGTAGGTCAGAGCCTCTTCTATTGTGTGATGCGAAATTTGCCAAATCATGATTTTTAACTTTTGGAAATATTCCATGAAAATAAAAAAAAAGAAAGAGAGCATACGTTGTTTGTTTACGCCTTTCAACTTTAAAACATGACTATCTGCAAAGTATACATTAAGGATAATTAGCACAATTGTCCTTTCTCTAACCGACGATTGTTTGTCGAATGAACACTGCTATGTGTTTATTGACAGGATCAAGGTGCGATTTTCTTTAGTCACTGTGTAAACTAATTCACACCTTTGAATCAACATGATGCTACAAATAAACCATTTTTTATCCCAAAACGCTATTGTTTGCTGACAACGGTTCGTGTTGCTAACTTAAGAATCCCAATTTTTTGGTTTTGTTAATTATGTTATTTGAAAAATGCGATTGTTTAAACGAATATGACCTTGACGGGCGCATTATCAGAGGGAGCAACATATAAACATATATAAACAATTAAAAGGTTGCTTGGCAGTTAGCAGGGGAAAAAAATCACTACAGTAAACGGCCGTTGTCATGGTTACATCTTTTGAGTCAGTTACTAAATTGATAACTTATTCATACAATAACGAAGATAATTTGAAGCATTGTAAAAGGGGATCTAGTATACATTGCTCTCCACGTGGTTCTCTAAGCTCATACCATTTTGCATTTGTGTTACCTAACGAGGCATGAAACAGGTTTTTGTTTTTCGAATGTTCCCTTTCGGTTAAAAACATATTTACGATGGAAAGTGTTCGGGGTTATCCAGTGGATGGGTACAAAATCAGTGCAATGAGTTAGCGATATCACTTTGCCTTTTCGCTCATTACTCGGCCATAATTATAACACCATTTAACGTGAAATTGTACAAATTCTTAGTGACATATCAGATCACAAAAATACACATTTGTATCAATTCAGTTCATACTTCCTTTTTACACAATCATGTCACAAAGTTACCTTGTTTCCAAGATC